>BPLR01017596.1:0-156553 GCA_021605095.1 Caerostris extrusa | reverse complement strand
AGTAAAAGAAAAGAAAGAAAATAATTACAAGCGCAGCTATTGTCACATAACCTCTTTTTTTACCCCTCCCAAAACATCACCTTGAGCAAACGGTTCCCTCCTGAGAAAGTTCGAAAGATCAATAATCTCGAACGTGGGCGTTAGCCCAAACACAGTTCTACAAAAGAAAAAAAGAAAGAGGGGGAATAACAAAGAAAAAGCGAAAAAGAAACCAAATAACGAAAAGTACCCAGTTCACATTAGCTATTCCGCAAACGATTTTCTCTCTCTCTTCCAAAAGCATCTGCTGCCACTGAGCCGTGGGAAAAAGACCAACTTTCTTCTTCTCGCAAAAACTTCGCTCTTAATACCGAAAATATATATCGTTTGCTCCAATAAAAAAAAAAAGAGAACGAATAATAATAAAAAAAAAAAAAAAAAAAAATAATAATAAAAAGCGATAAAAAAATAAAAAGAGAGAAGGATTTGGCGACTCTTCGCGTGGCATGGAGCAGACGAATTGAGGTGGCAAGGGAGGGGGGAAGGCACGAAAAAGAAAAGAACATAAAAAAGAATAAAAGAAAAAAAAGCGGAACCACGTGTTCGTTTGGCGGAACGGAATTTTGCCGCCGTTCCCACGGTCAACACCTGTCTCGGGTTCCCACACACAGGGCTCTGATTCCAGCACAGTTTTGAGCCGCAGCTGGAAATCTTGCTCCATTGCTTCATAGTAGGCTTGGCGCAGCAGTGCGCTGTCGCCAAATTGGCAAGGATTGTCGGAGTTTGTTGTTTGTTATGTTTACTGCAGCTGGGAATATAGGGACAGGGAAATGTTTACAATCTGTTAAAGCTTACTCTTTAATTTTGGTTGGTTTTAAAGATTGACTGTTAGTTATCCAATAAATCTTTTTTTTAAAAATCAGTAATATCTTTAATTGAAAGGAGATTTATTTATTATGTTTACTATATTAGGCAGAAGATATATAAAAATAATTCTAAAAAAAAAATTTTTTTGTTCTTGGGTCATTCTGGGGGTCATTTAATCGATGTGTTTACTGGCATTAATAGTAACAAGTAATTATATCTATTAATTACTTGTTGATTTTCAATAGCCGTGAGAAGCAAAGATTAATAGATAACGACATATTTTCATTGAAGGTATTGATTATTTATTATTATTATTATTATTATTGTAACGTGATTTCAATCATTTAGTAATTGAAAAAAATTAAGTTGTTTAATAAATGCTTAAAATCAATTACTTTAATCAATTAGTTTGTCATGCAATTGTTTGTTATGCCGTACTGCAGACTGGCAATATAGAAGGTATCGGGGGATCCCCATTTGGTAATGATTTACTACAGTTAAAGCTTACTCCCTTTAATTCTTACTGCAGCTGGTTTTACATTGACTGTTACTGTTAGCCATCCAATAAATTCTTTTTCAAAAATTCAGTAAGACCATTAACTGAAAGGGAGATTATTTATTATCTTTACTGAGTTAGGCAGAAGTTATATTTACCACCATTTGTAGCTATTATTCGTCAATTTTCATTAGACGTGTAAAGGCTTTTTAGTAATTGAGTAATTGATAAGGGGTTATAAAGTAATTAACCTAAAAAAAAAATTTGTGTGTGTTTATACAAGAATGAATGTGTTTATCACCTATTTTTTAAAAATAATTCTTAAAATTTTTTTTTCTTCGGTCATTCTAGATGCTATTTAATCGATGTGTTTACCAAATTGGTGTGAAGTGTGTAATGATATCAATTAATTACTTCCTGATTTTCAATAGTCGTCAGAAAGATTGAGTAATTGATAACGGCACAAAAGTAATAGTAGTTGTTAAAATAAATGATTAAAATCAATTACTTTAATCAATTAGTTTGCCATGCAATTGTTTGTTATGTTTACTGCAGCTGGGAATATAGAGGGGGGGGGGAATGTTTACTATCTGGTTAAAGCTTACTCCTTTTAATTTCGGTTGGTTTTAAGTGATTGACTGTTAGTTCTCCAATAAATCTTTTTTAAAAAATTCAGTAAGATCATTTTAACTGAAACGGAGATTATTTATTATCTTTACTATAATAGGGCAGAAGATATATTTACCACCATTTGTAGCTATTATTCGTCAATTTTCTTAGACGTGTAAAGGCTTTAGTAATTGAGTAATTGATAAGGGTTATATAAAGTACTAACCTATGAAAAATATTTTTGTGTGTGTTTATACAAGAATGAATGTAGTTTATCACCTATTTTTTAAAATAATTTTAAAATTTTTTGTTCTTCGGTCATTCTAGATGTCATTTAATCGATGTGTTTACTGCATTATGTGAAGTGTAATGATATCAATTAATTACCCTGATTATCAATAGTCGTCAGGAAGTAAAGATTGAGTAATTGATAACGGTACAAAAGTAATAGTAGCGTTGTTAAATAAATGATTAAAATCAATTGTTTTTAATCAATTAGTTTGTCAGCAATTGTTTGTTATGCTTACTGCAGCTGGGAATATAGAGGGGGTAATGTTTACAATCTGTTAAAGCTTACTCTTTTAATTTCTGTTGGTTTTTAAAAAAGATTGACTGTTAGTTATCCAATAAATCTTTTTTTTTTTTTTTTAAAGGGAGATTAATATCTTTAATTGAAATAGGAGATTATTTATTTGTTTTACTAATTTTCATTACGTGTAAAGGCAGAAGATAATATAAGGGTTAAATAATTCTAAAAAATATTTTTGTGTTCTTTATACAAGAATGAATGTTTATCATTTTTTAAAAATAATTCTGGGGGTTCTTTCGGTCATTTAATCGATGTGTTTACTGCATTATAGTAACAAGTAATTATATCTATTAATTGCTGACTGATTTTCAATAGTCGTCAGAAGTAAAGATTGAGTAATTGATAAGGGTACAAAAGTAATTAATTTGTTAAATAAATGATTAAAATCAATTACTTTTTAATCAATTAGTTTGTCATGCAATTGTTTGTTATGCTTACTGCAGCTGGGAATATAGAGGGGGGTAATGTTTACTATCTGTTAAAGCTTACTTTTAATTTCGTTGGTTTTAAGTGATTGACTGTTAGTTATCCAATAAATCTTTTTTAAAAATTCAGTAAGATCATTAACTGAAAGGGAGATTATTTATTATCTTTACTGAGTTAGGGCAGAAGTTTTTTTACTCCTTTGGTCATTCTAGTCAATTTTCATTAGACGATGTAAAGGCTTTAGTACATAATTGATAAGTGTTATAAGAGTATCCTATGAAAAAAATTTTGTTGATTTTCAATACAAGAATGAATGTAAGTTTATCACCTATTTTTAAAAATAATTGATAAAATTTTTTTGTTCTTTCGGTCATTCTTGTCATTTAATCGATGTGTTTACTGATTATGTGTATTATTATCAAAAGTACTTGATTTCAATAGTCGTCATAAAGATTAATTGAAAGGGTACAAAGTAATAGTTGTTTAACAAATGATTAAAATCAATTACTTTTTAATCCAATTAGTTTGTCATGCAATTGTTTGTTATGCTTAGCTGCAGCTGGGAATATAGAGGGGGGGATAATGTTTACAATCTGTTAAAGTTTACTCCTTTAATTTAGGTTGGTTTTAAATGACTTGATTGTAGTTATCCAATAAATTTTTTTAAAAAATTCAGTAAGATCATTAACTGAAAGGGGAGATTACTTATTATCTTTACTGAGTTAGGCAGAAGTTATATTTACCACCATTTGTAGCCATTATTCGTCAATTTTCATTAGACGTGTAAAGGCTTTAGTAATTGAGTAATTGATAAGGGTTATAAAGTAATAAACCTATGAAAAAAATTGTGTGTGCTTATACAAGAATGAATGTGTTTATCACCTATTTTTAAAAATAATTCTTAAAAATTTTTTTGTTCTTCGGTCATTCTAGACGTTATTTAATCGATGTGTTTACTGCATTATGTGAAGTGTGTAATGATATCAATTAATTACTTCCTGATTTTCAATAGTCGTGAGAAGTAAAGATTGAGTAATTGATAACGGTACAAAAGTAATAGTAGTTGTTAAATAAATGATTAAAATCAATTAATTTAGTTACAGTTGTTTGTTATGTTTACTGCAACTGGGAATATAGAGGGGGGGGGAAATATTTACAATCTGGTAAAACCTACTCTTTAATTTCGGTTAGTTTTCAGTGATTGACTGTTAGTTATCCAATAAATCTTTTTTTTAAAAATCAGTAATATCTTTAACTGAAACGGAGATTATTTATTATATTTACTATAATAGGTAGAAGATATATTTACCACCACTTATTTGTAGCTATTACTCGTTAATTTTCAGTAGACGTGACTTGTAAAGGCTTTAAATTAGCCCCTAGTAATTGATAAGGCGATTAAAAAGTAATTATCCTATGAAAAATTTTCATTAAAGGTACATTTATTGTGTTTCGTACAAGAAGGAATGTATTTATCATCTATTTTTAAAAATAATTCAAGAATTATTTTGTCTATGGGTCAATCTAGAGGTCATTTAATCGATATGTTTGCAGAATTAGGTGAAGAGCATAATGATTTCTATTAATTACTTGTTGATTTTCAATAGTCGAGAAGTAAAGATTGAGTAATTGATAACGGTACAAAAGTGATGGATTTTAATCATTTATTAAATGTAGTTTTTTAACAAAGGCTTAAAACCAATTAGTTTGTCATGCAGTTGTTTGTTACGTTTACTGCAGCTGGGAATATAAGCCGGAAATGTTTACTATTTGTTACAGCTTTCTTTTAATTTTGGTTGGTTTTAAATGATTGACTGTAGTTTTCCAATAAACCTTTCTAAAAATAATTCAGTTAAACCATTAACTGAAAGGGAGATTATTTATGATGCTTACTAAGTTATATTTACAGTTAGGAAATTATATTTACCACTATTTGTAGCTATTACTCGTCAATTTTCATTAGACGTGACTTATAAAGGCTTTAGTAATTGATAAGGGTTATAAAGTAATTAACCCATGAAAAGTTTTGTAGAAACTCATTAATGGCACTTTTAGAAGAAATAATATATTTATCACCTCTTTCTAAAATAACTCGGAGATTTTTTTTTTTTTTTTTTTTTTTCAGTCTTGAGTGTTTACTGCATTATGTTAAGAGAGTAATGATTACTATTAATTACTTGTTGATTTTCAATCGACACGCGAAGTAAAGATTGAGTAATTGATAAAGGTACAAAAGTAATTGTTTTTAATCATTTATTAAACGTAATTTGCAGGAAAAATTTCTAGATTTTTATTTATTAATATTATTATTATTGTCATTAGACACGACTTGTAAAGGTTTTAGTAATTGATAAGGGTTATAAAGTACTAACCCATGAAAAGTTTTGTAGAAACTCATCAATGGTACTTTTAGAAGAAATAATATATTTATCACCCTTTCTAAAATAACTCGGAGATTTTTTTTTTTTTTTTTCAGTCTTGAGTGTTTACTGCATTATGTTAAGAGAGAGTAATGATTACTATTAATTACTTGTTGATTTTCAATCGACACGCGAAGTAAAGATTGAGTAATTGATAAAGGTACAAAAGTAATTGTTTTTAATCATTTATTAAACGTAATTTGCAGGAAAAAAATTTCTAGATTTTTATTTATTAATATTATTATTATTGTCATTAGACACGACTTGTAAAGGTTTTAGTAATTGATAAGGGTTATAAAGTAATTAACCCATGAAAAAGTTTTGTAGAAACTCATCAATGGTACTTTTAGAAGAAATAATATATTTATCACCTCTTTCTAAAATAACTCGGAGATTTTTTTGTTTTTTCAGTCTTGAGTGTTTACTGCATTATGTTAAGAGAGTAATGATTACTATTAATTACTTGTTGATTTTCAATCGACACGCGAAGTAAAGATTGAGTAATTGATAAAGGTACAAAAGTAATTGTTTTTAATCATTTATTAAACGTAATTTGCAGGAAAAATTTCTAGATTTTTATTTATTAATATTATTATTATTGTCATTAGACACGACTTGTAAAGGTTTTAGTAATTGATAAGGGTTATAAAGTAATTAACCCATGAAAAAGTTTTTGTAGAAACTCATCAATGGTACTTTTAGAAGAAATAATATATTTATCACCTCTTTCTAAAATAACTCGGAGATTTTTTTTTTGTTTTTTTTTTCAGTCTTGAGTATAGAGGTCATTTAATCGATGTGTTTATTGCATTATGTTAAGAGAGTAATGATTATTATTAATTACTTGTTGATTTCCAATTGACATGCGAAGTAAAGATTGAGTAATTGATAAAGGTACAAAAGTAATTGTTTTTAATCATTTTATTAAACGTAATTTGTAGGAAAAAATTTCTAGATTTTTATTTATTAATATTATTATTATTGTCATTAGACACGACTTGTAAAGGTTTTAGTAATTGATAAGGGTTGTAAAGTAATTAACCTATGAAATATTTTCATTAAAGGTACATTTATTGTGTTTTGTACAAGAAGGAATGTATTTATCACCTATTTTTAAAAATAACTCTTAAAATTTTTTTGCTCTTAGGTCATTCTAGAGGTCATCTAATCGATGTGTTTACTGCATTAGGTGAAGAGTATGATGATTTCTATTAATTGCTGGTTGATTTTCAATAGCCGTGAGAAGTAGAGGTTGAGTAATTGATAACGGTGCAAAAGTAATTGATTTTAATCATTAATTAAACTTAGTTGTTTAATAAATGGCTAAAACTAATAACTTTTAATCCATTAGTTTGCCATGCAGTTGTTTGTTACGTTTGACTGTAGTTATCCAATAATTCTTTTTAAAAATAATTCAGTAAGATCATTAACTGAAAGGGAAATTATTTGTTATGTTTACTGCATTAAACAGAAGTTATATTTACCACTACTTGTAGCTATTACTCGTCAATTTTCATTAGACGTGACTTGTAAAGGCTTTAGTAATTGATAAGGGTTATAAAGTAATTAACCTACGAAAATTTTTCATTTAAGTCACATTTATTGTGTTTTGTACAAGAAGGAATGCATTTATCAACTATTTTTGAAAATAACTTTTGAAACATTTTTTTTTTCTTGAGGTTAGAGGTCATTTAATAGATGTGTTCACTGCATTATGTGAAGAGCATAATGATTTCTATTAATTACTTGTTGATTTTCAATAGTCGTGAGAAGTAAAGATTGAGTAATTGATAACAGTACAAAAGTAATTGATTTTAATCATTTATAAAACTTATTTTTTAGGAAAAAAAAAAATTTCTAGAGTTTTATTTTTTTTATGTCTATTAGAAGGGAGAACATATTTACTATTTGTGGTTATAACTTATTTAATTTTTTGTTCTTGAGGCGTTTTCATTTAATTGATTTTGTGGATATATTGATTGATTTGAATCATATTACCAGTTTGTTTAAATGAATCTTCGATGTCTTTACCATTTAAAAATTGATTTTCTTTTTCTAAATGTACATTACCTCTTTATGATTAAAAGCTATTTTCTTTCTATATGTGCACCGAAGTTTGCTTGGTGGTTTTGATTTTTTTAATGCTTCTTTTCGTTTTTTATTTTTATTTTTGTTTATACTATTATTTATTTTAGTGAAAAAATAACAAAATTTCTATCAATTTTTATTTAAGAAAAATTACTAATTTTCAACTTATTTTTAAAAAGTGGAAGGAACCTGTACCCACACAAAAATTTGAGATTTATTTTTAAATTGATTAAGCTATGGGCAATCATGTTTTTATCGTTTATAATATAAACAAGTAGAAACTATAAAAACTAGATGATAAGTCGTATTTTTAAAATTTAACTTTAAATAATCGTAATTCTAACGTTGATCCATTTCAATTATTATATATAGGATATATCAAAAATCTTCCACTCAGAAAAAATGTTAAACGTATAGCAAAATCAACTGTAGATTTTCAATATCGAAATCATTCGATGTAGTCTTTTAATTACGACATAGTTAAATCGAACAATTTCTACTACATTTCTACATCAGACAATTTCGTTGTAGACTATTTAACTACGTCATAAATTTTTAAACTGCCTTATTAAATGCTGTACAGTAAATACTACTGTTATAGTTAAAAACACTGTATGAAAAAAATCTATTCATAATGGTATTTAGTAGACTGTTGTTATGTCTAATCCTCAATGCACATCAGTGTGGGACGGACACCCCATGAGTAGTATACTCATGGATGAGGGACAGCTTCTGTTGTGATGGTGCACTCGTAGGTAGAAATCTGACTTGGCTCAGAGTCGCTGAAGTTGGAGGGCAGTGAACTACGTCGTATTTGCTTATCGTATGGGAGACAACCCGGAAAAGTCCCGCCGGGCAGCCTGACTAACGAGGCAAGAGGCTGAATATCACAAACTCCATCGAATCCCTCGTTTTTGAAATAGTGTCTACAACAATGCCGCCAGTGGAACCTCAGTTCTAATACTTACCAGCGACACACGTTGCCACGAGTCGGGCTTAACAGGCTGTTTATAAGATGATTATATTTTATTTATACGTACATTTTAAAGGGTTAAAAAATTAAAATTAAGATTGGGGAGGAAGGTCGTTAGGCTCACGTGAGCGTTGGTCAGATTTTGAAACTTTTTGGGTTCTGCTCCGGATTGTGTCCTATACACCACACAAATACGGGGCAGTTACCCCTAAAAGTCTTTTTTTCTTTCATCAGTGGGCTATTCATGAAACACGAGGTGCACCGATGTTAAAAAAGGGGGAGTTGTACGTATACTTCTCAAATATATGATGCACATTTTGAATTAAATTCTATTATATGACATAAAAGAAAAATTGAAAAATTGAAGAAATTTCAATCATGTTTTAATATATTGCATATACCCATATTGTTGAATTAGATAACTCAAATGAAGATAGCACTCATATCCACAGCCCATGAAATATCATAATTTTTTATTTACTTTACTTGCTTTAAATATTTTTAATAAACTTGTTCTGCAAACAAGGTTTTATTGAGTAATAATCTATTTATGTAAAGCTCCCTTTATTTCAAGACTGCATCACCCATATCACAAAAAGAGAGTACTTAAATTGCATGTTTGTATCCTGTATAAAAAGGGTATATTTTAATGGACCTTGACATAATATTAAATACTATAGTGCACTGTAACATAACAATGCATGACAAAGTGTACAATTATATTTTTAAATTTTAATAGTAATGTAAAAGTCATGCCAGTCTATCAAGTACTTTTTAATAGCACTACTGATATTCATTTAATCTATTAGTATTTGGAGTTGCCTGCTGTGCAGCGTGTTTTTCTTTTCTTTTTTAATTTTATGTCTTCCGGTGATTTTGTGGCCAATGTACTATACACGAACACTCCCCGGACTAGTGATAAAGGGACGACATAGCCTACCGAAAGAACTTTTAGAGGGAACTGCTCCGATTGTTTGTCACATGGTATAAAACTCGAAAAACTCTCACCTGGCAATCTAATACACTCATACATGCTGTCTTAATCCCTTCCTTTGAGAACCAGTGACTGCAACGAATGATCCAGCGGATTTGAATCTGAGTTCTCCAGCATGTTATCAGATTCTTTTCTTTTCTCCTCACCACACCAGTAATTAGGGCTATATAGTCCCTAAGAGTTAGAAAGATGAGGCTGTAACATTGGGCGTATACAACAACAAGACAAAGAACTGGTGTTGAAGGAAGGACGTTTAGATGTGCTATGCATTTGACTGTCGTATGGAAGACAACATGGGCACCAGATAGCCCGAATATGATTTACACATTGTCACAATCACCATCGAGTCTCTTCATTTCTGAAAGAAATGACTACAACAATGTCTCCAGCAGATTTGAAAACCAGCCCTCCAGCACGCTCCACGTTATCACAGGTCTATGTCAGATTTAAATAGCATATCACATTGATCTTCTAAACTGAAGGAACTCAATTTATGCAAGTGAACCAAACTGGATGTTTCCATGTCTCTACGGTACGAAAATATTAAATCTATTTTTAAAGCATCTTCAATGAATTGGTGGACGGCACTTGTGAAAATTTGTCCAAAGAATTTGTGGATGTGGATGGCGCATGATCTTTAGATGTCTTGTTTGGAGAAACTCATTCCAAATTGTGGTGACATCATTGACCAAATCTGATTCACCGGAATGTTATTTCCATTATAATGTGATCAACAAGCTTGAAAGGTTCATGGCCCTTGAAGATTACAAGCAGAAACCGAAGGCTGAATGCTTCAAGTTATCACTGGCCTATGCCAGATTTATACAGCATAGCACATTGATCTTCTAAACTGAAGGTTCTTTATGTATGAACAGTGAGCCAAACTCCAATGTTCATGGATGTAAATTGGGCAAGTCTTTGGATGTCATGTGTGGAACCAACTGAATGTTTTCCATGTCTGCACTGTACGGAAATATTAAATCTAATTTTTTAAAAGCCTCCCCAATGAATTTGTGGAAATTGGTCAATGAATTTGGGGATGTGGAGGCATCTAAGCATAACCTCTGGATGTCATGTCTGGAGATATTCTTTCCAGATTGTGGTGACCAAATTAGATTCGCCGGAATGCAATTTCCATTATAAAAAGTTGAAAGGTTCAAAAGCTTGAAAAGTTCAAGGCCCTTGGAAAATACAAAGTTATGCAGAAGCAGATATAACTTTGTATTGACCCCTTTTTGCAAGATATCATGTACCATTCTGTTTATGCTATCAAGTTATGCCAGAGTAAATTATACCTATATCATCGAATGCAATAAACTCTTTATAAGTATATTCCTCAATCCAGAACTATTGATAGGACAAAAATGATGGATCACTTCAAGTTGATGAGTATCGGATGATTCAAAAGAGACATTTAAGCATCATTTTTCACCTGCGTTATAATCAATGACAGGACTCCACAAGAAATAATTCCACATTTGTCGATTCCCGTCAGCGTTTAGCGCTTTGAGTAAGGGCAGTTCCCTAAATTGTTCGAATTTCCTTCCATGATGTTTTTCCTAATGGTTTGATTAAATCATCAAGTTTCGGTGACATCTGTTATCGGAATCATCAAATGTAATTTCACAACCGGTTTCATTAAAGAAATAGTTCTTTTTTTTTTTTTTCTGTTTTGTAAATAACATTCGATGTTCGTTAGCAAAGAGTTCAGTTCTATTCTGCTGGAATTATTTGTACATCGATACAATGTTAAAATCTGCTTTTTAACAATGTGGCAAAAATCCATTAGGGATTCATTTTCAATGGCAAATTCAGGAAGTACCATATTCAAATGGTCTTATATAATGTCCTCGATTTGCATTTCCATATTGAAAGAGGACTGTTATCACACCTTGGCTCAATTGTAATTACATTGTTGGGACACGAAAAATAAAAGTTTGACAGTTTCAGTGCCATCTTAATTGTCGGGCACTTGCGGTTCATTCTTCTGTGGTGCTAATTACCAATAGTGTCAGAACTAGAAGATCCCGATACGAAACCCGACAAATTACATACTTCAATTCCGTGAGAATCCCAGAGGGCATACTTTGAATGTTTCATATTTACATGTTTATTTATAAGTTAACCTTCTACCTACGGGTGCTCCATCACAACAGAAGCTGTCCTTTCCTTCCATCCTTGAGAACACAAGGGTTCATGGACTTCGTATAGATCAGGGTGGCCAACCCACGGCCCACCTTGAACATTTTTCTGGTGTTTCAATTTTTCACTTTCCAAAGAATTGTCCACAGAGGGTCTAAATTTAATATGGCGATATATAATTTTGTATCCGGCCCGCGGTTTTATGATGAATTTCCAACGTGGCCCTCATGATCATTGGGGTTAGCCACCCCTGTGCTAGATGCTGCTGTCGACCAAATGGGATAAGAAGCAACATTTATAAGGTATTAGCAGATATGACCGTGCGTTACTCGGCTACAAACAATGAGGATGAATTTTGAGTTAGGATGAATTTTATTAAGAAAACAAACTCTGCTCGGCATATTAATTGACTAAATAAGGCAATAATTCTTATCCATGAACGCTGAATAATTTTTTTTTTTCACTCTTTTAGTCTGTTAGCATAAATATTTAAGAATATAATTTTAGTTTGGAAGTAAATTGAAAAATAATATTGTAGAGTCACGCTGGATTATTGCAAATAAATATTAGCTGTATCCACGTGGAGTTTAAACGAACTACTAAAACGTATTATTTCACTAAAAGTGTCAGAATTATTGAATAATTTTCAAAATTGCTATAACTCTTGCTATATAGTTGAAATAGCAAGATAGAAATTTAAACGATTGAAATTTAAAGAAATTCATAAACGTGTCATAAAATTTCGGCAATTTCACTAAATTATGTAGGTATTTTAGTTACGTCATTTACAAAATTTGCAGCCTCGCATGGCACGTTAATTAAAAAATAGTTTTTCGATGCAAGATTTTTATTACATAAGCTGTGATTTAATAATTGTAACAACTAAACCTTGATGAATGATTGATTGCCATGAGGATTAAGTGCATTGATTTTCAATGCTTACTTGCCCTAGAAAAATTATACTTTGAAATTTATGGAAACATTTTACGATGTTTTTTTTTTTTTCAAAAAAATTCCTTTTGAATTTTTTTTTTTTTTTTCCAGTTATTATAAGAACTGTAGAGAACCCTTTGTAACTTTGAGAGATAACCTCAAAATTCGAGAGATTTAGTTGCCGTGAAAATAAATAAGGACAATAATTAGACAATTTCAATTCTAGTTGCCCAGGTTTGTTATAAGATTATATTAATTCTGTGGTAAAATCGCAGAATAGGGGCCATTGAAATTTGGCGTACAAAAATTTTTTTGCCAATGTCCGCCAAGTAACGGGTTGAGATTTTGAGTGAATCGAATTGCAAAAAGTGCAAGAAACCCAGATTACTACATTTAGAGACTTTTTATTGCTCAGTTGGTATCACAAAAGTCGCTAAAAACCCAACTGATTAACTTTACGTCTGTTGGAATTTTCATGCTTTAGTTCGCGCCACGCAGTAATTTTATAGAAATCGTTTGGAACCGATTCAGAATAGCGCTGTTGCCGTGGAAACGGGCTTTTTTGTTTGCTGTGGAAACGAGTTGTTTTATTCTAAAAATAATTACTTTTTCTTCCAGTTTAGCTTTTGCCTTTGAGATGTTACCATCAACCCTGTATATCTTTGTAAATAAATGAAGATTCTATAAATGTTTGAATGGATTGATCAATACTTTAACCATCAGAAAGCTGCGGCTAACCAGAAAAAATTGAACCACGGATAGAAAGAAACACGATAGTCGTAGTGACAACGTCTGATCGCTGAATGAAACAAAAAGTAAGATAATAATGACGCATGGAAAATGAGCGAAACAAGGGGCTTTCTGGAAGTAGCTAGCGAGAATTCCCACTTTTAATTTATTCAAGAATCAGAAATCGGGATTACCCGTGAGTAATTGTTTCTCTTACTATTGCTATCAAATGCGATATATTTTTCATACAAATGAATACGTTAAAAATCTTGATATACATTTTTTTTTTTTAAATTTATTCACTTTAGTAACCTAACTTTATTCAATACAGAATTAATAAATGTCAATTTATTTTATGATGAATGGCAGGCCTTTTCTGTACTCATAGCCTCTCTGCTCGGGCCGGGGTAATTTGCCCATCTTGCCACCCTATTGTTACATCACTGGCAACATGTAATTTAAATATAATTTAATGCTGGCAATTAAAATACAAAAATGGCAATATTTATGTTAACAGTTAAAAACCACAAAATTTAATCTGAATTTTTTTCTTAATATTTATAAGCTAAAGTTTTCTTTCTCTTTTTAAAAAAAACGACTGTAAAATTCATTTTTATGTTAATATAAATTAAAAACCAAATTAATTTATGATCTGTTTAAAGAGCTTTTTTTTTTTTTTCTTAATATTTATAAGCTAAAGTTTTTCTTTTTTTTTTAAAAACGACTGTAAAATTCACTTTTTATTTCGAAATAATAATATAAATTAATTTTACAATAATTTAAATTAACTAATTATGATGTTTAAAGAGCTTTTTGTATGGTTGTTTTTTTTTCTTAATATTTATAAGCTAAAGTTTACGTCTTTAAAAAAAAAAAAAACGACTTAAAATTCACTTTTTATTTCAAAATAATAATATAAATTAATTTTACAATAATTTAAATTAACTAGTTATGATGTTTAAAGAGCTTTTGCATGGTAATACGTGTTTAAACGTTAACTTACATTCAATATACGTATTTCAGAGATAAATATTTTGAGATAAATGTTTTAACGGTATGCAAAACTTATATAGTAAATGTATTTCTAATTTTTCATCTGATCACTATTTAAATTAAATAATTTAAGTCTGAAAACTTCATAAATTTCTCCTTATCTTATTATTTTTTAATAATGTATATTTGAACTAGCACCAACTTAGGTTCCAAATGCTTCGTTTTTTAAGATTCTATTTCTTAATCTTAACAACATATGTTATCTTCATCACTGTGATATATTGTTAATGTTTCACAGCATGCAAAATGAATAGAAATAAACGAAAAGTTTAGAAGAAGAATAATGACTTTTTATTTCACAAACTTCTATCATTATAAACATAACAAAGAAATTTGTACAAAACTCAATAACAAATTTATGCATCTATATACAAAAATTACAATTCTAAGGCACAGATTGGTAAGCCACATAAAGTTTTGATACACAAAAAGATAAAAAAAAAAATACTAGCTGGTCGAATTTCTAACTATACAAAAAAAATCAACTAGCCTCTTGAAAAAGCAAAATTGAGACCTGAGCATATATGAGAATCAATTTTCTTTTTTCCTACTATTAGTTATTTTTATTATTTGTTCAATATTCAATCGAAAAATAATTTTCTTTTTCAAATTATTTGAAACTTGTTGGATGGACACTGATGTTAAACAGTTTTTTTCAAATAAAATTATTAATAAAATAACAACTAATTTTAGTTTTTTTTTTATTTAATTTTTTAATAAAAATAAGAGGAAAATTACTTATTTAAAAAAAAAAAAATTGTTTTTAGAAACCAAATTACTCTAAACCAATTTTATAACATTTTTTTTAGTAAAATAATTAAAAAAATATACCAACTTGTACATATTTTTTATACAATATCATTACACAACATATGATCACAAGAGAGCTACCACCTCAATCAACAGTATACATATATATAAATGGAGAGAGAATTATTGTTTATATACACATCACAGCACAGATGCAATTTGAGATCATTGATATAGCACACATAAAAGCCCTCTGCATATAAAATGAATTGAATTGTTGGTTTAACCAATTCAACCACTATGTCATTAACATTTAACAAAAATATATATTCATCTATCTGGATATATTGAGATATATTGCATTGTAACAATATAATTTGTCTTATTGGAAAGAACATTGGTATGAGACCATGAAACGCTTAAGCGTTATGTACTGTGATTGAGATTTTATGCTCGTTTATAGTTTAAATATGTACAATAGTCGTTGAGAATATCTACACTTATTTAAAATATAATGACACTGAGAAATTTAACAAGTGAATTGCAGTTATATTAAAAGTCAATTCTTTTTTAATGTTATTACATTATCATTTTTAGAACTAAGAATTTTTTTTAAAAGAACCCATATTAATACAACATTTTATTTAGTAATTGTAAAGGTATTTTTAACGTTAAACATAGCATTGTGCGTTGTTTCATAAAAAATATCAAATATCCCTGACAATAATTAAAATTGGAATAATAATTTATTATTATTTATAGATCCTGTAAAAAAAAAAATCAATTTAATCTCAAATTTGCTCATGAAATTATATGTCATATTTTTACTTTTTTTATATCAGGTTCTTTATATTTACGTCTTAATAAACCATAATTATAATATGTATATGTACATAACAAAAACTATACAAAAAAAAGTTTAATTCACAAGAAACAACGAGATCTTTCAAAATGAGACCACAAAATATCACTTTAAACATAAACCCTGTGTGACACTGGAAGACATTCCATCATAGTAAGTTCTAAAAGATTTGATTGCAAGATTCACCATGGTCTCCAAACATTTTCTGCTTCAGGAACATGATGGTGACGTTGCATGTGAGCTGTGTGTCTCTCTTTAACCAAGGGGGCACGATGTGGTACTGGGGACAACACCATCTCTTTCAGATGCTGTTGATGCTTGGGAAGATGGTAAGGCTCGATGAAGACATCAGACCCAGCATCACTGCAAGTTGGACTGAGGACAACATTGTCCTCGGACATCGCATCAGGACTTGCTGATCTCTTCGAAGATGGCGAAGTTGGAGGCCATGAGGACTGGCTATTCCTGTCAGGATCTGACGAAGATGGTAAACTTGAAGATGCACTCACTGATGGTAGGTTTAAGGACATCGATCCAGATCCTGGAATTGATTGGCTGGGAAGAAGGAAAGCGAATTCGCCATTGGGCAACCGACTTGGGATAACTGAGAGTCCAGTGAAGATCTTGCCACTGGTAGGTGTTTGTGGGAAGTGTTATTATTGATGTCTCCTGTAGAAGGTCGAGTTGCTGGTACAATGCCAACTGTCGATATACCAGCTGGTATCTGGACACTGAGGGATTGCAGCATGCCAGGAAAGTTGCCTCCAAAAGTGAGGTTGTTTGCTTGAGCTTGCTGTTGGAAAGGAGATGCAGTGTTCATGGATGATAGGCAGTTGGAAAGGTGGGACAGAAGACGTTGGCGCATTGCTGGATCAATACCTTCAATGCGACTGATGTAGCGTGAGACCTCTGTAGCACATTCGTTGAATCCAGCCTTGAATTTATTGAGAACTGATGAATCAGTTGAGATAGCAGCTGTAAAAAGAATAAAGCAAATTAATATATGGAATAGCTTATTGTATCTTAATTATAATTATTGTACCTTAATTATAATTATCTTCATGGACTGTCAATGAATAGGAAGTTCATTTAAATCTTCGTAAAATCACCATCTATTGATTGATTTAATTGTTCTTTTTTTTTTTTTTTGTCATTTAAAATATTTTGTTCCTCAAATATCATTTTGTTTCATAACAAATATTTTATTTTGTTTCAATAACAATTTCTAAATAATTTTAACTAATAATTTCTAATTAATTTTAACAATATTAAATGCAAAGAGAAATTAATTATATGTTGTTGTTCTAATGCAGCTGGCACCACAGAGACAGTTAAAGCTTTATGCCATAAGCAAGGGCTGTACCGCTGTTACTCATTCACTACCCAGGGGGCACGTGCAGTTTGAAAATGTGCTACGGGCGTGAGTGATCAACCACCCACAACGCTCTATGATCCTATTAGACCAGGACATACGGTTTTAAAAGTGGATACCGAACCACTACAAACACCCATGACATCATCGGGACTTGAACTCTAAACCTGTGGTACCGATCGCAAACTGCTAGCCACACGACCATCAAGCCCCAAAAACGAACTAATATTAAAACTGAAAAAATCCCACTGACGAAATCTTTTGTTTATTTTTTTTCCAAATTTTATAATGCGTGTCCGTTGCCAATTAAGGAAAGACAAAAGATCATTAAAATAATTTAAGATCCTCAGGCCTTATCGCTTTCCTCTTACTGATAATGATAAGACCTAAGTAGCCAGAGAAAATCACATAAGAAGATTTGCATTTATAAATAGATTTTTCCCCCCCCAAATTTTCAGAATTAAAACAGGAAGTTATATGAAAAATCTTTTTTATAAATATAGCACATTTCGTTTTCATTTCATATAACTCTGCGTTTGCATATAAATTTTGGACAATTTTGTACAAAATTTTATATTTAAATTTAAGAAACTTATATATTTTTAAGTAAAATTTATTTGCATTAATGCGTAAATCATATCAATAAATTTATGGATTTATCATGCCAAAATTCGGGATTTTTTTTTTTAATTTAAAAAGGGATATTTGATTATTACATATAAATATACATACCTGCCATTTGCTGCCTTTGTATATTTTGCAAATGTCGAACTGTCATCTCCAAAATGTCTGCTTTTTCCAATTTCGAATGACGAGAGGGCTAAAAGAAAAACAAAATTGTTAAATATTGAAATAAAAATGAATTAAAAATAATTATATAAATAAATAAATTTATCAAAAATAATTCTTTATCTAATTTCGTAATTCACATGAAGATTCTACATGAAGATTTTATATACATGAAGATTCCATATTACTAAAGGTTCTATATACTTTCAGTGCAATAAATGTCAATAATTATTAAATCAATTTGAAATATGTAAGAATTTTTTGTGTTTAAATCCAATTCGTAATAATATTAATGCGCCAATAGCTTGCAATAAATTTTTACTTGCGACTGGAATATGGTAAAACAATTCAAAACGAGACAGGAAACTCTCGAGTGAGACAGGATAAACAAGAATTTAAAACTAAAAACTCCATTATCAATATAACGACGATAATAATTCTGGCTGGATCAAATGCAAATGAGTTAATTTTCACATATGGAATGCCATGAATGTACTTCAAAACAACACTGTTTACTTCGAGAAATATCAAACGAGACATAGAAAAAACTAATTTAAAGCTCAAAGCAATACAAACATTACAAATAAATTTAATTCTGGCTGGATTAAATGCAAATAAAGATTCTTTTTGCTTATTTATGCCTCTTTCAACTATAGGAAGACAGCAGCAAATGACCTTTTTTCGTCAAAAAACAAAACGATTTACCCTCAATAATATCGTTTGGCAGGGGAAGCATGTACGACCCAGACAGAAATAGAATCGTGACACAAAATTAAAAGAGTATTTTTTGTAATGGAACCCACAAAAAAAAAAATTTGGTGAGTCTAGACATTATGCATCACGTTTGTCTGAACAGGTCTACTTAATCGAGATTTTATTAAATTTAAATAAGTCGACGACTAAAATCCGTAATTCAGATACCCCACGGTGAAAAAAATATACTAAAACAACCTGTAAACATCAAGTTCGTTCACCTGTTTACCATTACACACCTGCCTTAACTATCAACTAACTAATCGCACCTGCTTTTGAGATTGATACTCATTACTATTAGTATTCTTGAATGGTTATGGTTTAAAATAATAATAATAATACATTTAAATATTGTCTGTGATTTCTTGTTTGGTTTGTCAGAGCGCATAAGTTCCTGTTTATTTTTCACGTAATGCTGATTTTATATAATATATTTAAGAAGGTTCAAATACTATTAAAGAAGATTTATAGGTAAAAAAGATTTATGGGTAATTTTTCAATTAAATTAAAATTCAAGCGATTGGTTATTTTGATTTAAAGATCTTTAGAATAAAGCATCTAAGCAAATCCTTTTAAATCTTTCTAAACGTAACGTAATAAATAAATAGCATAACGTACGTTGGGTTAAAACAATCAGTTTTCAGTTTTAAGGCGGCACAGTGAAAAATTAGCTTAAGGAATCTGAAGCATTAGCCTTAAAAACTGAAATGTTTTGAAAAAATCATTAGCTTGTTCTTTTTCACTTTCTCTCTTTTTGGACTATAGGACATCCTGGGAAATTGAAATAGCTATGTATGATGTCCATAAATTTACATACGCTAAACTCATTGAGTTATGATGGCCAGTAACGAGTTAAGACTCATTGAGTTATGGTGTCCATCAACAAATTAAATTCATTGAGTTATGATGTCCATCAACGAATATGCAAAAAAATAACCTTAGAGCGACAAACCAAACCAGAGAAAATGCTATTTTAATGTCAAGAGTATCTTCTAGCAATAACATGATTCAAAACCTAATTCCCTGTTTGAAAGAACTGGTTTAGTAGAATTGGACTACTATTATTTCATGCATCAATGGATAAATGATTTATTATCTATGGTTAACTAGCAATAGTTAATAAATTCAATGACATAATAATCCCAACATAGTAATAGATAAGCCCTATATATGAAAAAGTACTTTCCTGTTTTTCTGTAACTAAGCTATTTGGTGAACGTCACCAAAGGATAAAAGGATTATCATCACGAATTCATGTGAATGAAGCGGATTAATGTTAACAATTAATTGTAATCATGATCATCAGTAGCGCAACAGCCCTATGGTGGGCCAAAGCCATCTGCTTGTTGGTAGATTTCAAGGCAGGAGATGTTTACTTTAGGTTTGTCAACACTACGCTTAACAGCCATATTAGAGCGAGACTTACGGTTTAAAGTGGATTCCGAACCACTACAAAACCCATATCACAGTCGAGACTCGAACCCACAACCTGTGCTAGTCACTCGGCCAACAGGTCACTGAAATGAAATTTACACTGAAGAAAAATATCACATCAATACTTACATCTTTGTTTAGAGCATCCAAAATGAGAGTTTTCAACTCAGACAAGCACTGATTAATGCGAGCCCGTCGTCTCTTTTCCATTATGGGCTTTGTAGCCTGCAAATAAATATACTCCATTAATTTCCTGGCATAATAACTTAAATAAAAATTATAATTAATATTTCAATATTAGCACAGAAAGTTTTTAATTAATGATCCAATCAGTCCATATATTATACTTTTTTTAAAAATAACCTACTCTTAATTAATTAAAAGAATTGAATTACCACAATTTTGGAGTATTTTTAAGTGTATACAATTATGTGATACATGTTAACATACTAACAATTCTATTATAATCAAGTAATTTCCAAGTAGTCTTTAACGAATGAAATGAAGAAGAGATATTCGAATGTTAATATTTTAATATGAACAGTAAATCTTACACATAATATCTGAAACAATACGAAAAATTTGTTAAGTTCTTTTCCTTCCATTTCAATTGAACTGACTTCTTAGAAGTGTAGAAATCCATTTTCATCTTATGACGATATTTTCTACTTAAAAATTTTGAACCACTATTTTTACTGTGGGGTCAATATTGATTTCTGTGATTTAGAACGAAAGCCAGGAACATGATTTAAGAAATGGCGGGATAAAAAAAATAATTATTTATAATTATTTAATAATCTTAATTATTTATTTATTATTTTGATAATTTATTTATATTTAATTTTTATCTTAAATTCCTCCATGGCCTGGTCGATTAGAGTAAAGGGGTAAGATCCTTAAAGTAATGGGGGTTACGAACAAAAATACGGAAAATTGACTTATTTTAATTTTTTAAAATTATTTTGACAATAAAATTAAACTTGTTAAAACTTTATAGATCATGTTGTTTATTTTTTTCATTTTCAATTATTACTATTATTTTGCGATGTTATTGGTACTATAGTCATTTTTATTTTTTTTAGTTCATGTGATGTGCAATATTTTCAATGATGGCTTATTGCATTTATATAATAGAATATTGACTGCATACAATATCATTTTTATATTCTCTCATACAGTGTTGGTGAAGGCCATTGGAAAATTTTAAATTTAAAAAAGTACGCCACTGCAAAAATTTAATTTTGTAAAGGGTGTTGCATGAACCACTTAGAAGAACCACTGGGTAAGAAGGCAGTCAGTAATTAGCAACTTAAATTGATTACCTTAACCCCATTACCTTGAAAGGGAAAATTCGAAAACATTCTAAGACATTACAGCAAAAGCATCTTCTTTAAAGAAGATGCCAACAATTATATGTTTGTTATAAACTGTTAAAGATCAATTATATTACGTTATGAGAACAATTATACATTGTTTAACTCAATGCCACAGTAGCTTTTTGAATAATTTTACTTCAGATTGAGAAAAAACCCTCAATGTCTTTCACACCACAAGAGAAATACATTGCATTTAAGCTGGAGGCAAGTTGTGTGCAAGAAGCAACTTCTCTGACACAGGAGGAAGTCAAATGTAGGTTAAAGAGAATACATAATTGTGGGAACGCTCTGTGTGACGAGGAAACATAGCAGTTGCTTCTGCAACACGACACGACTCGACTGGAATGAATAATGCCAACAAAGATTGGGATTTCGGTTAATTGATGAGAAATGACTCATTCTCATCATTACTCAAATGGTACTGATTGCATTTTTGACATTTTCATTTCAAGAAATCAACAAATAACTTTGATAGGGCATAAAATTCATTTTTACTTAACATGTGCAATTATATATCATAATTCATTGTATTTATTTCAGAACAAATTATTTTATTAATATGAAAAAGTTTGATTTGTTTACACGAGGAAGAAAATTTAGTGTCGCCATCTGTTGTGGAAAGATACAACTACATGTTAATATGTGGAAAAGGGGAATATCTATAAAGGGGAATATTTAAAAGAAAATATATATATATATATGTATTTTTATAATTATAAGTACAAAAGTGCTGCTTCTAGACAAGTGGTATACATCTCCTAACATTTTAAAGAAATATAGAAACAAATTGACGTTTTAATTTAAAGTTGACAAAAAAAACCAGTTATGCAAGAATATATTTTTCGGCCTCAGTAATTATATATTTAACAAAGTTTAGGAAAAGTCCTTAGAATTTTTAAAATATTAAATAACAGCTTTTAAAAATATTTTATTCATATAAGATGTTTTTCATTTCATAATCTAACTTCCAGGAATTAATGTTCACCTTGGTCCTAATATGGATCATCTTTTTTAATCTTTTTTCACGTTAATAATTAATCTTGAAACACTTAATATATATAATATTAAATATTTATAATATAATATTAAATATAAAGACTAAAATAACAATACCACCATAGAACCAAATAACATAATTCATATAGTATGTGTGGTTAAATTTATTAAAATAAAATAGTATTTCTAATACGTGCTTTTTAAGGCTTTGTGATGTTTATTCAAAAAATTAATAAAATACCATATTGATGAAATTAAATTCAACGTTATATGTTAATATTACATAACACTGATAACTATCGCAATATTTTTTGTATTTTATTGATCAGCAATACATCATTAATCAATTAACTGCATTAAAAATACTATATAGAGCGTAAAAATTTTTAAAGTTAGTTACGTCAGAATTTATTATCTTGTAATATAAAAATAATAAGAAATTTTCTAACTTACTAATGATTACAAAAAAAATGTTTACATAATTTTTAATAATGATTACAAAAAAATTGTTGCATTATTTAACCTTAATGATAACAATTTTTTAATGAAATTTACTGTGTATATATATTTAACACGAAAAAAAAATTGAGGCATTGTGGTCAGTTATAAAGCAGATTAAAATATATAACATTAAAAGTAGCAGTTTTAAAAAAATCACATTAATTATTCAATTAATTTATTTTTAATAGTATTAATTCTGTAGAATATCAAAAAAAATAAAAATAAAATTGTTCAGAAAAAAAGTTAGCCCATTCAATTTATGTTACTATATTTACAATTTTAAGTATGTTACTATAAGTATGTTACTATTAAGTATGTTACTATTTTAAGTATGTTACTATATTTATCTATTAAGTATGTTACTATTTTAAGTATGTTACTAAACAATTTTCACTACTTTTTTTCTTCCCGATTAATAATCGGAAGAAGAAAAAAGTAGTGAAAATTGTAAATATAGTAACATACTTCAACTTAGAAATCAAGTACTCAGTACTAATTATTTAATTTTAAATTCTATATTATTTAAACATTTTTCTTTAAAAAATAGTTTATTCTTACGATTCGTAAATTTTGAGTTATTCAGATAAATATTCATAATTAACTCAAATACAATAATTTTATGAACAACTATTATTTGCACTATACTGCAGGTAATAAAGAAAAATTGCATATATTGCAGAAAAAAGATTGCATGTAATGAAGTAAAAAAACAATTGATATTTTTATTTATTTTGCATTTAATTTATAATATAAATATTATCATGCAGTCATAATTAATTTTATTACATGCAATAAAAGTACCTTGTAAAATTTTCACGTTAAATCTTTCTTTATTAGTATAATTTTATTTTATAACTTATAACTGTTTATGTATAACAATACAAAATCTTTGGACAGTTAAACTGTAAGTCTTTTATATGTTAACTTAATAATATGTGTTAATTAAAAATTAATTATCTTACCCTGCGATTTTCACTCGCTTTTGAGACCGGCCTTTCAGCTGGCATGGTGGCACAACTATGGTATTCCAGATTGAAAAAATTCTTAAAAAAGCCCCTGACCACTCACACAACAAATAAAAAAATCGTCTGACACCGAACACCCCGGTCAGCAAAAACAATATGGTAATAATCCTTTCCGTAACAGCAAAATCGACCACTCTCTCCGAAATCAAGATCAAGACTGTTCCAAACTCTGAAGTATCCTTGTCGAATATCTGTTGCAGAGAAAAGGGGGAGGGGGCAAGTACAGAAAAAAAAAGTGGGGGGGGCACAGAAGTGAAATTACAATAAAATAAAAAATATCGTTTGGCAGCAGACGATCCCACACATCTGAGAAAGCAGCGAGTCAGGTTGTGTGCGGACTCAACTAACGGAATGCCCCTCCCCCCTCCACACATGCGTACGTAATCAACAAGTGCCTGCAGACGATATGGCGGAGGGGTGGATGGGAGCGAGGGGGGTGGGGTGGAGGAGAACGCGCGTGAGAAAGTCGCGCACCTATTTATGTGTGTGGTGGGGTCAACCAAGCATACTGCCTGGCTCGTGTGAGAACGGCAGTCGCTAGCTTTTCCCACAGTCCATACGACCGTTTCGTGCGAGTGTGCACAACGCGGGTCACGATCCTTTCGAACGAGAAAAGAACACTGCTCCACCCCTAGACTACCCCCACCCGACATCAAATTGCTAGGGTGAAAAAGGTATGGGAAAGCGGAGAAAAGATGCCGATGAAGTCTATCTAGCTAGCTACGCCTTTTTTTACTACAGTTATTTGCTCGTGGTTTTTTCTTTTTTAATATCAGCTGCTGGTTTATACTATGGCGTTATTATTTTTTTTGCCATTGTGTTTTTTTTTTTTTCTTCGACGTTCATGTGGGATTGACGGGCTTTTTTTTTATCTTTTGCGAATACCCATCCCTCTCTCTTTCTCAACCCTTTGATGCCCACCCTCGATTTGAGGAGTGTTTTTTTTTGGATGGTGTTTTTGTTGATGTTTTTTTTTAACAGACGCGTGCAGCTGAATAAGGGAGAAGGGATGAGTTGCGGGGGTGGGGATAGCCAATCCTTTGACTCCTCCTTTAGAGTTTATTTTATTTATTTGTTTTAGATTTTTGTTTTTTTTTTTTTATTTATTTGGAATGTAGGCGGTCAAGACTTTAATTTTTTTTTTTTTTTTTTTTTTTTTTGAAATTAAAAAAAATGAAAAAATTTTTTCTCTTTTTAAATTAAAAAAAAAAAAATGGAATTCTTTTGTGTTTAGAAGTTTTTGAAAAGTGAAGGACCGAGATTTAAAAATAAATCGTTTTTTCTCTTTATCGTCTGTTTTTTTTATTTATTTATTTATTTTCTGACTGACTTGGAATAGTTAGTTTATGTTTTAAAAATAATAAATAAAATAAAAAGACGTGTTAATGAATTGTTTTTTATATTTTAAATATGCTATTATTTTATTTCTTTTGCAAATTTTATTTCTTTTGTAAATTAAAAAAAAGAAAATGAAATTCTTTTGCAGTTCAAAATTTTTGAAAAGTGAAGGACCGAGATTTAAAAATAAATCGTTTTTTCTCTTTATCGTCTGTTTTTTTATTTATTTATTTATTTATTTTCTGACTGACTTGGAATAGTTAGTTTATGTTTTAAAAAATAATAAATAAAATAAAAAGACGTGTTAATGAATTGATAATTAATTGGTTTTTATATTTTAAATATGCTAAATTGTAAGGCAAACGTTCAGTGACCTTCAATTCTTGAGTGTTTATTCGTGTTGTTAGTAACATAACAAAATCAAAAGAAAAATCAATTTCCTTATATTCATATAATTAATAATTTTCATAGTTTTCAGTCGGACTGTCCTACCATTAAAGTTTTCATATAAAAAGCACATTAAAAATAGTTATTTTTAGTAATATTTTAGTTATACATGAAATAAGTCGAGACGCCGTATTAAAAAAAAATAATATATATTCGACAAAAATTTTTAATATTTTGTGTTTTATTTTATTTTTATTTGGAATGTAAGTGGTCAAGGCTCTTTAATTTTATTATTTTTGTGTAAAAAAAAAAAATAAATAAAAAAAATAAATTAAATTTTTTCTCTTTGCAAAGTAAAAAAAATAAAATAAATAAATAAAAAAAAAAAAAAGGAAATTCTTTTGCGCTTTAAAATTTTTAAAGTGAAGGACCGAAATTTAAAAATAAATTGTTTTCTTCTTTATCGTCTGCTTTTCTTTTGTCTTTCTATCGTCTGTTTTTCTTTCTGGGCGTTGGGAGTGGTTGGTTTATGTTAAAAAAAATAATAATAAATAAAATAAAAAGACGTGTAAATGAATTGATAATTAATTGGTTTTTAAATTTTAAATATGCTAAATTGTAACGCAAACATTAAGTGACTTTCAATTCTTGAATGTTTATTCGTGCTATTAGTAAAATTACAAAAATCAAGCGAAAAATCAATTGCATTATATTTTTATAATTAATAGTTTTCACAAATGTATATATTTTTAGTAATATATTGTAAAATAAATCGAGACATCATATTTTCAATATTATATATTATATATTATTTATAACATATTATTAATTAATTTTTGACAGATATTCAACATTTTTGTGATGGATAAATAATTGAAAAATTTTACCAATGATTTTCGAGCAATACATTTAAACTTAACATAGAAAGATAACTCTAATAAAATTCACATAGATATTAAAAATACAGAAAAGAAGTTTTGCTTTTAAATTGTAAACGTTTAATTATCCCTGTTTTATTTTTTAAATAAATTATGATGAAGTTAGAGATGACTCAAATTTACTGATTTATTATGAGCAAATACATGTGATATATACAAATTATTAGTTTTCTGTATTAGGAAAAATATCCATAAAAATTCTACACCATAATTGTATTGCGGTATAATTATTATTATTATTTTGAATTTAAAAGATATTGAAAAAAAAGCTTTAAAGGTATATATGATAGGTATTGCAATTACCTATTTTTATTGAAACATTAAATAATGCATGTAATAATAAAAATTATTGCATAAATTAATTAATTAGTTAATTAATAACATTGGTTAATTATAATGATTAATCCTATTATTAATTAATTTTTTGATGGATGTTCATCATTTCGTGACGGATATTTACCTATAATTAAAAAATGTTTGTCAATAATATTCATTTAAACTTGCAAATACATTTAAACTTGACACAGAAAATTATAAGAAATACAGCAATTATAAATAATTTTTATGTCTCAAAAATCCTTATTGTTTGTTATTATCTAATGTTAAAAGAAAATTACGCATATTAACGTTAGAGGTACAATTAAGTTATGTTTTCACTTACGACAAGTGAAGCGAAATGAAAAGTCTATGCCTATTCAGAGAATGAGTGCTATAAATCTGTAAGCAGGAAAACCCTTCCATTAGAGTCAAAGAGCAAGTTTTCTACTACAGATACTTTACTTAGGAATGTTTGTTTAGTACTATGATGGCCAAGTCAATATGATTCGTCAATGCAATGCCCCATCGTGCCTGTATAACGCTGAATTTGCTATACGTTTTATCATTCTAGTAGTGAATGACTGCAGATCAAAGTGCAGGGCAATTGAACATAGCTTTTCTCCCAGAAAAAAAATGTTTAGGTCAAAAAAGAAAAATATTTCTTGAATGCTTTACTTGTTATCACTTGAAATCTCTACTTCCTGGAAGTAAGTCTAAAATAGTATATGACAAAGTGTGAAAATAAGTAAATTTATCTTATATTTTATCACTCAATCGTATCTCCGATAAGTTATCATAACATCATAACTCGCGCTTACTTTTAATTTCACTTCACGTGTTGTTAAAATATTTACAGAATCAATGACGGATGTCGCACTAAGGTCATATTTCAACCCGTAGTTCTTATATAGAGGTCCGGCAAAAAGACTGACAGATAAAAAGATGCAATCTCTTCACTTCATCTCTTCTTAACAAAATGGAAGTTTAATCAAATGATTTCTCCTTTAAAGGAATAAATAAAAATATAAAATACAACATTAAAAAAAATTCAAAAAATTGTATTTCTTAAAAATAAAAAAAAAAAATGAAAAAAAAATAAATAAAAATCTCTATTCCTCTAAGGCAGGGGTCTCCAAACTTCCAGCCTTAGGGTCATATTGTTTACTCAGTAAGTACCAAGGGCCAAAACCTTTTTAATTCTTATGCCCTTATTTATAATTTCTAGACCAGTCGCCGAATACGCGCTCTGAGCAAGTATATACTTGCTAACTACAAACTATTGTCAGTGAAAAATCACAATTACACAAATCTCATTAGTATATTTTTGCATTACCCGGATACCCCGCGGTTTCATTCGCGTTAATTTAGCTTTTCCGTTCCTGAGGGATTTTCTGGATAAAAATCATATGTTCGATTCAGGATATATACATTCCAAACATCGATATACATACATATGCGATACTCTTTTTACCCCAACATAACTACCGAGGATCACCGCGTGTTCACTAGTTTATAATGCTAGTGGGATTCATTTCAATTACTTGTTAGTTGTCATGCTCAAGTTAAATTTTCTGCTTATGATTGTCATTAAGCTTTACCTATCAAGTCAATAAAATCGAGTTATTATCATTCTGGTTTTTTTTTTTATCCAACTTATTACAGCAACAATAAGTTATTCGCTGTCGCGGGCCGGATGGATGACACTGGCGAGCCGGATTTGGACTGCGGACCGTAGTTTGGAGACCCCTGCTCTAAGGCAGACTGGATGATTCCAACAAGATTCATTAAAAATAGTTCATTAATTGTACAAAATTATCTAACTATACATTTTTTGTGACGGATATTCAAAATTTCTAGTTGGATATTCTTATTTTTTTTATAGATGTTCAACATTTTGTAATGGATACTTATGATCTTTTATAAGGGTTAGTTTGGTTTATCGCTCTACGATCATTTTGTGCACACGAGGGCTAAACAGACCGGGACCTACAGTTTAAAGTGGATTCCGAAAAACTAACAAGCATCCATGCCACCGCCGGCATTCGAACCTGAAGCCTGTGGTACCAAAGGCCGGAACTCCAGCCAATTGAACCCTCAGGCTGAAACTTTTAAGGAATATTCATAATTACAAAATGTATATTCATCATTTTTTAATGGATATTAAAATTTATCTGTGGATATTCAATATTTGTTTCTGGAGATGAATATTCCTACTTTTCTTAAATTCTCTCTTACTCAAAGTCAATTTATTTTTTCTATAAGGGAGTTGAGTTGCTTTGAAAGATTGAGGATTATGATTACTGTAAGCATCTAACTTAGCGGGATAGTTTATTATTTAATATGATACCTAAAGGAATGACAAAGCAGTTTCATGAGATAAAAGAGTTAGTTAATGTTTTCAGAATTATGTCAAAAATAAATTTTGATATGAAGATTTTAAAAAATCTTCATTTCTGCCCATGAAATTTACAAAAGGCTGATGTGAAAAGTTTTAGTTTTTTTTTTGTTAATGATTTTTAATTCCAATTATCAATATTTCTTATTTTTGATACAATATTATTTAAGGTTTCTTAGAATGGATATTGAAGTTATTTTTATCACTTAAATAGTAGATGATTGATAGATTAAAGAATATAAATTAATCGAGTTCATTATCAATTTTGACTGTCTATTTTATTTATGACTGCTGATTATAAGTATACAGTTCTTGTAGAATTTTTTTGTATCCTTTTTTTATTTTCTATCACCCATGTAGTGTAAGATTTCAAATGAATGCTATACATTTTGTCATTCGTGATGATGTAAATATTCACCATTTCTTGATGGATATTCAAAATTTCTAATTAGATATTCACATTTATTGATAGATGCTCAACATTTTGTGGTGGATATTCATTATCTTTTAAGGGAATTCTAATTTCTTAATGTATATTCTAATTTCTTAATGAATATTCAAATTTCTTGGTGGATATACAAAATTTCTAATTAGATATTCACATTTATTGATAGATACTCAACATTTTGTGGTAGATATTCATTATCGTTTAAGGAATGTTCATTATCTTTTAAAGGGATATTCCAAATTTCTTAATGGATATTCAAATGTCTTGGTGGATATTCAAAATTTCTAATTAGATATTCACATTTATTGATAGATGCTAACATTTTGTGGTGGATATTCATTATCTTTTAAGGAATTTTCATTATCTTTTAACGGATATTCCTAATTTCTTAATGGATATTCAAATTTCTTGGTGGATATACAAAATTTCTAATTAGATATTCACATTTATTGATAGATGCTCAACATTTTGTGGTGGATATTCATTATCTTTTAAGGAATGTCCATTATCTTTTAAGGGATATTCCTAATTTCTTAACGGATATTCAAATTTCTTGGTGGATATACAAAATTTCTAATTAGATATTCACATTTATTGATAGATGCTCAACATTTTGTGGTGGATATTCATTATCTTTTAAGGAATGTCCATTATCTTTTAAAGGATATTCCTAATTTCTTAATGGATATTCAAATTTCTTGGTGGATATACAAAATTTCTAATTAGATATTCACATTTATTGATAGATGCTCAACATTTTGTGGTGGATATTCATTATCTTTTAAGGAAAGTCCATTATCTTTTAAAGGATATTCCTAATTTCTTAATGGATATTCAAAATATTTTCTAATTAGATATTCACATTTATTGATAGATGCTCAACATTTTATGGTGGATATTCATTATCTTTTAAGAATGTTCATTATCTTTTAAAGGGATGTTCCTAATTTCTTAATGGATATTCAAATTTCTTGGTGGATATTCAGTATTTGGAGCCTGATGGCCGAGTGACTAGTGGTCTGGCACTCGGTGACACATGCTTCGGGATCGAGTCCCAACGGTGCCATGCATGTTTGCAGTGGTGAGAGAAAATAGGCAAACTGCCATCAAGCAGATACTGATACTTACAAGTAAGAATGAATTCCCAGACTGACGCCTATGTTTATTATCCTAATCACTATAGCTATTTTTATGAAAACAGTGGTCACTACGCACGCTACCAGCGGATTTGAACCAGAATTATAAAGATTTGCTTATAGATATTGATAAGCAAAAACAATTGACCCGAAATTTAAGAAAAATATTTTGAAGATAAAATAAATTTGAATGATTTTTAAATAAATAATTGATTGATTTAGAGAAAAAAAAAAGAGTTATATTATCTCTTTCTAAAAAAGTAGTAGAATTGGATATCATTTACTTGAATTTTCTTACGATACATTAATTGTGATATACACTTATTGTCCAAATATAATTCATAAATTGTTAAATATGAAAGATATTTTATCGATATATCGCACCATCTGTATATTAAAAGATTCTTTTTGGTTGTTGTTATAGGTAACAAAAATATAATAATGTATATATGATGAAATTTAAACACCTATAAAACTTGAATACTCAATTCTTATCAATTTTAATGAGATTAATATTCTAATTCCATACAATTTAAAATTTAGATATCTAATTCAAATGAAAAATATCACAATACATACTATTTATTATTTATATCATATTTATTTGTATAAAAGAGTTTTAATAAATATATTTATTAAATATTTATTAGTATACATTATTTTATTATTATACATATTTATTATTTTTTTTATACAGCTAATTGGCAAATACACATATTTATCATAAATATATTAAAATTTATTATTTGAAAGCCTTTAAAAAACTAAACTAAAAAAAAAAAAAAAAAATATATATCAATTTTTTTTTTTTTCATTCGTCTTTTTACGCGTATTTTCCCATCTAAATCCGCTTTAAAATTGCGATTATTTCTGTAACACACGTCAACATCAAGGAAGAAAAACAGATAAAAGTTATCCTTTTTTTTAAAAAAATAATAAATAAATAAAATAAAATAAAAAAATGGTTTTCCAATTTATCATTAGTCATCAAAAAATTACTTCTTAAAAACCACAAACTAAACAAATTTTTTTTTTAAAAAACAACCTATGATTACATTTCTTAACATTTCAACGCATATCCTGAATCCAACGAAATCCGGCTCGTTCAAAACACCTGAGATCGGGCGATAGAGCGCCAAATATGGTGCCCCTTCGTCAACTCTCGCCGAGCAGCAAACCTTGCGCGCTGCTAAGAAATAGGGAACTAAACTAAGCAATTGGGCGGGAGTGGGGAGAAGGAGAGAGATAGTAAGAAAAGAAAAGAAGAGAGTAAAGAAACGCAGAAAAAGAAAAAAGCTGTTGAGGCGAAAGGGGCGGAGCTTTCCCACGCGGCGGCACGCGCGCTGCTGCCGACAGATGCCGCTATTATCTTCCTGATTGATTCGTATGTTCTCGGATGACGTCACGCACCCGAAGCGAAGGAACTCGGATGCCGTGGGAAGAAGCTCATCGCGACGAGACGTGTGGCCCGGGCGATTTTTATCATTTGTTTTCTTTTTTTTTTTTTTTGTTCGCGGCGTCGATTCTCCTTTGCTTTATTGTGGGTTAATTTTAATGGTTACTGGGAAGTAAGGGAGCGGTTATTTTTTGAAGTCGATTTCGGTTCGAACTTTTCCCAGAAGTGTGACTGTTGTGCATGTATCGTTTGGTTGGAAGGTCTTTTAAGGATGTGTGTTTTATTCCGGCTACCGATGGGAAGTTGTCCTAACAGGAATGTTATTTATTGCTGGGTTACCTTGTGGTTTACAGGGAGGGGGTCATAAAACCTGCATTTTATACTTTTATGCTTTCCGATAAGTCTTAAATGAATGGCTTGATTAGCAGTTGATTTAAGAGTATTTAATAGTATTCATAAATGCTTTTTGTTGTTGATGTTACAGGTGGTAATTTTTTTTTTTTTTTGAAGAGGATGGTAATTAATTATTTATTTCTTCATTTACTCATACTTAAATTTAGTATATTATAGTATATTATAGTCTTAAATTTAGTATATAGTTATACTAGTAAGATAGTGAATGGTTAATTTTTTTTCAGATGGGGAGTAGTTAATCTGATTAACATTACGAAGAAATTTGATGGCTGTGTTTCTGAATTTATTTATTATGTGAGAAGGCTTTTTGACTGCAAGTTCTTTTGTTATTGTTTTTTTTTTTGTTGTGATTCGGTTCGAATTTTTCTCTGAGAGTGTGACTGTTGTGCATGTATCGTTTGGTGTGGAAGGTCTTTTAGGGTTGTGTGTTTTTTTTCTGGCTACCGATGGGAAGTTGTCCTAAAAGAAATGCTCTGTTATTTATTTATTTATTGCTGGGTAATCTTGTGGTTTACAGGGTGGAGGTCATAAAACCTGCATTTTATACTTTTATGTGCCTCCTGTATTATCATTACGTGGTCACTAACTCATAAATGAATAGTTTGATTAGCAGTTGATTTAATAGAGGTATTTAATAGTATTTAAATAAATAGTATTTAATAGTATCCAGCCATAAATGCTTAATGAAAATATTCTGTTAATACTGCAGGCGAGAATATATATATATATTTTTATATTTTTATTTGATGTGAATAATTTATTTCTTCATCTACTCATACCTAAATTTAGAATATTATAGTCTTAAATTATTATAATCTTAAAGGTGGAAGATCTTTTGTTTTTGCCTGTATAATTTGGTGTGGAAGGACTTTTAGTTCTGTGTTTTTATTCCGGCTACCGATGACAAGTAGTCCTGAAAGGAATGCTCTGTTATTTATTTCTTTATTGCTGGTTTATAGGAGGAAAGGGGGGTCATAAAACTTGCATTTTATACTATTATGATTTCCGTGGTCATTTATAGTATCCATCGTGATATTTAATAGTATCCATAAATACTTTATGAAAAGAATCCTGTTGATGTTGCAGGCAAGATTTTCCTCATTCGAAGAGGATGGAAATAATTTATTACTTCATTTACTCATACTTTAGTATATTAAAGTCATTAATTAGTATATTATAGTCTTAAATTTAAGTATTTAGTTATAGTCGTAAGATATTGAAAGTTTATTTTTTCTGATGGGGGGAGTTAATCTAATTAGCATTTCGAAGATATTTAATATCCGTGTTTCTGCATTTCTTTATTAGTGAAAAGGCTTTCTGGCTGTATGTTTTAAATTTTTTCCCCCAATTTTTCGTCAACTGCCATTTTGTTATATAATTAATTACTTAACAATTTGTGGTTTACTGTGACGATGTAATTTCTTTCATGAAAATTAATCATACTAATTAATTTCTTTCATAATATTAATTTGTAAATTCTTTCATAAATATTTACTATTATATAAATAAATATAAATGTAAATAGTAAATATAAATTATATAATAATAAATATAAATTATTTACTATTACTATTATTATATGCTGGACATTTTTCCTGAAGTCATTCACCATTGATAGGTTCAGAATTTCGTCATAAGGGCTTTATCACACCACACCTAGAAAAAGGGAAGAAATAGGGTTGTTTTTTAATCAATTGTTGAATTTAATTCCAGGTGTCAATTTCCTAAACTGAAATGTTAGTTGAAATTTTATTGATGTCGTTATTATTTTTATTTCAATTATTATTATTATTATTTTTTTTTTTTTTTTTTTGTGCACGACCTAAAAAATTTTAGACCTAACAACAAAATGTTTTCCTCTTGTGAAATTGTCAAGAAATCCAATAAATAAATATTTTTGAAACTACGTTATTTAAAAAAAAAAAAAAAAAAAAGAAAACCGAAAATTTTTCCGCTTAAAAGTAATTTGCTTCTAAGAATTTCATACAAATAACTGAATCCAATTCTTATATGCAGAACAAATAAATTAAAAATTAAACATAAAGAAAGAAATATTTAAAAAAATAACTTTAAAAAGATACATGTTCATACTTTTTTAATTAGTTAAAAAATATTTTTAAGTAAAAGGTTTAAACATAAAGAAAAAACTAAGTAAATGATAAATAGATTTAAAAAATAATACTTTAAAAAGCATTTCTTGCTTTTTTGTAGAATTTTGAGAAGATTAATTTTTTTAAAAATATTAATGAATATTTTTAATATATTTAAATATTTTTATTAAGAAAAATTTAGTTTTGTTTTATTTTTTTTTTTTCCAGAAGACAATATTCAATTGATTAAATATTAAAATTATCATGGCCCATTTCTACTAACAGCAAATTAATGAATCTGCTTCACTAAAATTTCTATAATTTTTTACACCATTGAAACTTTATTTTTTCATTTATCCAATGATTTGATTAAAATTTATAAATCACATGATTCTATTTTACAGCATTTTTTTATAAAAACACGTCTTCTGTCAAAAGATTTCACAATAATCTTAATCTGTAGAACGAATACTGGTTAAGTAAAAAATCAGTTTCAAGTATTTCGAAATCATTTATTGTAATGGAGACATAATTAAGTCTTTTTCTTTCTACAACTAAACACACATTTACAAAATTGTGCTAGAAAAACACAATTTTAAAAGTTGTTTTCTCGTAATTTTCTAGATTTGTCTCTAATGCATTTTTAATCATTTCTAGATAAGCATTTATTGTTTTTAATTTGAAAGGACATTGCTTTCATGCAACGCAACGTACAATACAAGGTTTGCCATTGTAGCATTTATGCAAAACTTTATAACATTCAATTGAATTCATTCAAATCAGCACTACAAAACTATAAAAATGCACTAAAAGCATTTTTAACATTTTTAGAAAGCATTTTTGAAATTTCAACAATAAAAAATGATTCAATGCATTTTTAATCACTTCTAATAAGCATTTATTTATTATTTTATTATTTTATTATTTAATTTGAGGACATTGGTCATTACTATGCAGCGCAACGTACAATACAAGAAATGCACCTGTAGCATGCAGTTTATATGAAAATACAAAAATACACTGCACAACTTTATAACATTTTACAATACATTTTTGGAAAATTTCAACAATAAAAATGACTTGATGCATTTTTAATCATTACTAGATAAGTATTTATTATTGTTATTTTTAATTTGAAAGGACATTGGTCATTACTCGTGCAGCGCAACGTACAATACGAGAAATGTGGAATTGTAGTATGCTGTTTGATGAAAATACAAAATATGCACAAAAACTTATAACATTTTACAATGCATTTTTGGAAATTTCAACAATAAAAATGACTTGATTTAAGTCTTTTTAATGTTTTTCAACAATAAAAGACTTAATTATTTTTAAAATAAAAATCTGAAGAACAGTTAATTTTTTCATTGCGTAATTTAAGTTTTGTGTTACATCACACTTGTAGTTTGTATGAAATTTATACAAAATTACTCTAAAACATCTTAAAAAATTATTCTAAAGCATTTTTTGTTTTGTTAAAATAAGGAATTTATACTGAGGATTCTTTTTTGCAAATGGAATAATTTTACTTGAGAAAATTATAAAGAAAAACTTTTTACCAATTGCAAAATTATTTGAATAAAATTTTATAATTGTTTATAGGAATGTTATATTTTTGTGTGGTAGAAATAGAAAATAACTCTAGGCCGGGGATACAAAGAATTTCTTTATAAAGTCTTTTTATCTTTTACAAATCATCATCTCTCAAGATTAAAGATGAAGCACCACAAAAATGTGAAAGTTTCTGCTGATTTGTTAAAAATAGGAAATATAGTGGCAACTTTCTTGCAAATGTCGAGTTTACTTGAGATTAATTGCCCAGCTTTGAAAATTGTCTGGACCATTCTTTAAAAATTTTGTACTCCAAATTGGAATTAGTTATAGATTATTAGAGCGAATATTACCTTTTTTGTATGGTAGAAATAGAAAATAACAACAAGAATCAAAAATTCCTAAATTGACAAAACAAAGTCTTTTTATCTTTTACAAATCATCATCTGTAAATGTTTTGATGAAACCATTTGGTATAAATGTGTGTGCGAGCATGTGGGATTTTTTTCGGTTTTTAAATATGAAAAAAGTGGCAACTGCCTTGATGTCGAGCTTATTTCCCATCAAAATTTGAAATTTACCCACGTAATAAAAATATAGTATACATTGTCGGTGAAGATCCCATGAAGAGGAATTTAATAAGTATACGGTAATTTTTGTATAGATCAACATATAATATTAAGAGACGCTAATATTTGATTTTTGTACTTTTTATTTAAGAAGATACACCACCAACAACAAGAATCATCTGATTATAATTTTTTTATTCCTAAATGAGTTAATAAAAGTTGACAAAGAACTTTCACAAGAAAGTGGTTTAAATAATTTTGACTAAATTTTATTAATTACTAAAATTAGTTGGTATAAATTTGTGTGCGCAGAAATGTGTTTGTACAAAACATGTGTGCGTGCATTATGTATTATTTAGTAACAATTATATGTATTTTTGTTTAGTACAATTGTAAAATCGAACATATTTTTGGTAAAAATAAAAATTACGTAGATATAGATACAAGCATCTCATTCATAAAGGATCTGATCCTATTCTACATCTTCATTGACGCAACAGCCCCTTAGTAGGCCAAGGGTGTCTGCCTAATGGCAGATTTCGAACCATGATATGTTTTGTTCTTACGGGGGTAGAGTTGTCAGCCCTACATCTAACTGTAGTATTGGACCGGGATCTGCGGTTTAAAGTGGATTTTCCAAACCACTACAAACATCCATAGTATCGCCAGGGCTAGGACCCAAAAACCTGTGGCATCGAGAGACAAACTTTGGGCCATCAGGCCTCTTCTGATCTTCTAGTCAGGAGAATACAATAGAAAACAATGAATAAAACATTTAACTTTTTTTTGACTAAGGCTTGATGGCCGAGAAACGATCTGGCCCTCGGTACCGCAGGTTTTTCGGTTCGCATCCCGGCGGATGTTTGTAGTGGTTCGAATCCACTTTAAACCGTAGGTCCCGGTCTAATAGAGGGTTATGGGGGGTAATGTTGCTCGCGTCCCGTAGCCTATCTTTAAGCTACACGTACCCCGTGGGTGGTGTTATGTGAGTGCAGCCCTTGCTTAAGGTATAAAGATTAATTGTCTAAGTGTTTGCCAGCTGCATTAGAACAAAAAAAAAAATCATATGCTGTTCGCAGAGTTATGATGCATTTCCAAAGTGGCCCACAAGATCATTTGGATTAGCCACCCCTGGTCTAGTATGTTAAAGTAAAATGAATGTATCATAAGAATGGCCTGTGAATCCTTAAATGCATTTATTATTGTTTTGTCGATTCACAGATTCAATAAAAAAAAAAAAAACGCGCTCCCAGCGCGGCAAAAGACACGCTTTGGCTGGCGAGGGATTTCCCAGATAACCTCGGTGTGCTGAAGGATTCGGTCGGGCGGGCACAAAGAAAAACAACAAGGCAGCGAGCGGCAAAGAGCGTGCGGCGATTAGCATCTGGAGAGGGCGCTGACGAGGCACAAGGGATCAGAGAGGGCATGGGAACGCTCGAAGAAGCGTTGAGAAATGGACACTGCGCTGAGAGATGCCACTTCGAATACTCGTTTGTTTCTTTCTCGCAGCAACACTCTTTGGTCCGAGGGATTCATTTTGAAAAATATGAATTATGAAATGTAATTTTATGATGGCACAAAATAAGCAGTTTCTATATCAAACGAATATTTTTTCGCTTAAAAAAAAAAAAAAAAACGAACTGTTTCTCTTTTAGGTCAATCGCCTATTTTTATTTTTAAAAAATATGAATTATACAAACTTGGCAATGTAATTTCTGTCCCTCAAATGTAAAATTATTTTTATTAATGTTAAGCTAATGCAATTACTATAGAAAAATACATGCTTAACGTTTAGCTTTTATTTTTTTCAGCAAACAGCCTTTCTCAAGAGTTTGCTGAGTTGAAAAAATTCACTTTGGAAAACGGTTAACAATGTAATAAGATGGAATGGAAAGTCTACTGATATTTTATTAAGTCTTGTCTACTTATATACTGATTTAGTTTAGAGATGCCACTTCCAATTAAACGGACGGCTCGTTTGTTTCTGTCGCAGCACTCTTTGGATGAGTCGAGGCATTCATTTTGAAAAACATGAATTATGTGGCTGGCAATACAATTTAAAAGCTCCTTTGCATATTTTTAGTTGCAGAATTATTTTTATTAATGCTCAAACTAAGCAATTTTTATATCAAACAAACATAAATTTAATGTAGAAAAGAAAGCTCGTTTATTTCTTTTTCAGCAATCAGCCTTTCCTGAAACATTTGTTGAATTGGGAAAATTTACTATGGAAAAACATGAATCATGTGATTAAATAATAAGATGGATCTCTTGCATATTTTTAGTTTGAAGATACCACTTCTAAATAAACGGACTGCTCGTTTGTTGCTTTCGCAGCACTCTTTGGGTGAGATGAGGCATTCATTTTGAAAAATGTGAATTATGTTGGCTGACAATGTATATTAATGCACAAACTAAGCAGTTTCTATATAGAACAAATACATGTTTAATATAGAAAATAAACTCGTTTATTACTTTTTTTTTTTTCCAAGCGTTTGTTGAGTTGAAGAATTCACTGTGAAAAACGAATCATGTGGCTAGCAATGTAATAAGATGGATCTCTTGCATATTTTTTAAGTTACCACTTCCAATTAAACGAACGGCTCTTTTTTTTGTTTCATTTCGCAACAGCGGAAGTCGCGCCATTCATTTTGAAAAATATGAATTATGTGGCTGACTATGTACTTTCAAAACTCCCTCGTGTACCTTTACATGTAAAAATATTTGTATTACTGCACAAACTAAGCAGTTTCTAAATCAAACAAATACGTGTTTTACATAGAAAAAGTAAGCTCCTTTTTTTTTTTTTTTTTTTTTTTTTTTTTTTTTTCAGCAAGCAGCCTTTCTCCGTTTATTGTGTTGAAGGATTCATTTTGAAAAATCATGAATAATGTGGCTAACAATTCAATAAAATGAATCTCTTGCATATTTAAAATTTACTTCGTTGAGAAATGTCACTTCCAATTAAAAGAACGATTCGTTTGTTTCTTTCGTTTCAGCAGCTTTTGAATGAGTCGGGACATTCATTTTGAAAAATATGAATTATGTGGCTGACAATGGAATTTTAAGCTTCCCTTGCATATTTTTAGTTGCAGAATTATTTTTATTAATACACAAATTAAGTAGTTAATTTATAAAAAAAAAAATGTTTAATAAAGAAAAATTACATGTTTAATAAAGAAAAATTACATGTTTATACTTGTTGTATACATGTTTATGTATAAATGTTGTATACAACATGTATACATATTGCTTTATACATGTTTATTTCTTTTTTCAGCCTTTCAATAGCTTTTGTTGAGTTGAAGATTTAAGTGTGTTTAATCATGAATCATGGCTAACAATGTAATAAGATGGATCTCTTGCATATTTTTTAAGAGACTTACTTCGTTAAGAGTACTTCTTTACTTCGTTAAGTTAAGAGAGGTCACTTCCAAGTAAACGGGCGGCCCGATGGCCAATAGCGCTGTCGCCTTTGGTACCACAGGCTCCAGGTTGAATCTTGGCGGTGGAATGGATGATTGTGAGTGGTTCGGAATCCACTTTAAATTCTAGGTCCCGGTCTATTTAGCCCTCGCGTGCACAAAATAACAGTAGAGCGACAAACCATACAAAATCCAATTAAACAGCTCGTTTGTTTCTTTCGCAGAAGCCTCGGGATGAGTCGGAGTATTCATTTTGAAAAATATGAATTATGTGGCTGTCAATGTAATTTTAAGGTTCCCTTGCGTGGTTACGTGTAGAATTATTTTTATTAATGTGCAAACTAAGCGGTTTCTATATCAAACAAATATATTAAAAATAAGCTCGTTTATTTCTTTTTCAGCAACCAGTATTTCCCCAAGCGTTTATTGAGTTGAAGAATCAACTGATAAAAAAAAAAAACCATGAATCATGTGGCTAACAATGTAATAAGATGGATCTCTTGCCTATTTTTAAGTTTATTTCGTTGAGAGATGTCACTTCCAATTAAACGAACGGCTCGTTTGTTTCGTTCGCAGCGCTCTTTGGATGAGTTGAAGAATTCACTTTGAAAAATCATGAATCACGTGGCTGACAATCTAATAATTAGGATCTCTTTCAGTCTTTAAGTTATGGTATTCGTTCGATGGTATTCGTTTTTAACAGATATGTTCAAATTAATTGTATATTTGAACATATCTGTTAAAACGAATATATAGATATATATCTTTTTTTTTTTAATTTTTATAATTTCCATATGTCCGTAAAATATTCATTTTTTTTTTTTTTTAACTTATTTTATTCATTTGATTTATCACAAGGTAGGAGTTTTAGAAGCAAATTTTAAAAATCAAATATATATATATATATATATTTTTGCCTTTATAATATTTGATATATATAATATCAGTCTTTACAGTTTATCTGAGTACCTTGTGCCCAGGGGGCCTATCCGGTCAAAATGAGTACATGGCGATAAGTAGGAGAAACATGGTTATCAAAAAACAGGAAATAAGTAGTTAAGGAAAATGTCCCCAAATTCAAAATTTTAAGAAGAAAATGAATGATATAAAACAGTAAAATAGCAAATTAAAAGAGATTCCACAGGAGGATAGGGTAACCGCTGCTAGAAATGATGACGAAAGGACGTCTAGGAACTTTATAAATTGCAAAGAACCGCCCCTGGGGCGTTTAGCATTTTCCGGCAGAGTAAAATCGTATATCGGGAGATTACGAATTTCATCATTCGGAATATGCTTCAAGATTTGCATAGAATTTTTCAGCAAGCTTGAGCATTAAAATTTTGAATAGAAGGGAGGGCAAGACTGTGACGAATATCATCATTTCTAAAATACCACGGAGAATCAGTAATCATTCTTAGAATTTTATTTTCAAGTCTACTAATGTAGTTAATGTGGTATCTTGCAGCAGAAGATATATATATATATATATATATAAGTTAAGTGGTAAAGTTAAGTATTAGATGTTTGTACACACACATACACCAGAGAATTAGAAAAAAAGAAATAATTCTGTTTTATAGGTTAAAAACGAGGCTTGATGACAGAGTGATGAGCTCTTGTGTTATGAATGCTTATAGTGATTCGGAATCCACTTTTAATCCTATGTCCTGGTCTGATATGACTGCAAAGCACTGGGCGTAGGACTGTCAACTCTGCGCTGTAAAGAGAAACCATCTCCTGTCTCGAAATTTGCCAGTAGGCAAACGGTCTTGGTTTCATGGTTCCATCATGGTTTGAAGCACCAGATAGTTGGTTACAATAATAACCAGAAATTAAAAAATATATTTTTTTAAATATTGTAATCTGTGTCAAAATATTTGCATATGAGCTCGTCAACAAAAATTATCTGCAGAACTTTGATTTAAAAATGTTTGGACATTTCATCTATGAAATCATGAATTACGGCAATACAATTTGAATTTCTGCATCATATTTGATGTTTCTTATATATGAAACCTTTAAAATCTTTTCAATCAAGAGAATTAAATATATTCATATTGAAACTCCCACGTATAACACACTGTTTTGCAACACAAGTGACCCCATTTAAAACTCATGGTAATACATGAGTACATCACTTATAAGAATTCCGTATATATTCCCGTGCGCTCATTCATAATACATAATTTTGTAATACAGTTTATTAATTTTAAATGACAATATGTAGCTTTTATAAGAATTCTGATATTCTAAACATGTATATCAAGATCAGAATTAGATTTTGCATTCCTGAATCCAAAACTAGAGCTAATGCTGTTGTGCTTTTATTTCTCTTGCAGAAATTTAAATAATGTTCATCAATTATACATTTAAGATCACGAGAAAGATGTAGGAACGGGGTGTTTGTCCTTGTTTTGACCCCAAGGGGAAACAAAAAAATCGTCAGAAGCCAGCTGGAGATGTGTTTGAGGCCAACATGTTGTGACTTGTTGTGCAGTCAAACCACAGTCGCCATTGAAAATTCTTGTTTAGGTATTTTCCAAATATCTCAGCGCCGGTTAGACGAGGTTCTGTCTTGATAAAACAGGGAAAAATTCTCAATTTCTTCACTGTGAATATAAAAGATATAAAATAATTTACATTCATTATAAAAATTTTTGCAAATAACAAATAATTTAATTTCTTTCGATGCTAACTTAATTCTGAATGTCCACATGCTATATGAAATATCACGGAATATATGTAATAAAGATATTGAAATTATTAATATGTGATATATCTCTTCTTTTTTGATTAAAAAAAGATTTTAAATTTATTTTTTTACCAACATATTGAAAATTTTTATGTTATTTTATATATTTAGTAAGTTATTCACTAAAAGATAGGTATAATAAAAATACGATACTTTATCTCATATAACAAGAATCTCAGTTTTGTGTTTGCCGGAAACATAATACTTTTATGACGAAAAATAGCTGTGAAATATGAAAATATTATATTCATTTTTTAAAAAAATTTCCAAAAAAAAGTTATTTTTATTGTAATAAAAATAGTTATCATATGAAAATATTACATTCATTTTTAAGTAATTTTTCTAAAAATATTTTTATTCTAATAAACAGGTTTTAATTTTTAACAATAATACAAATTTTGAAAATTATATTTAGTTTTTATTCAGTTTATTGCGAAAAACTATTTAGATAAATTGTTCATTCAATTTACAACTTCATACGAGTGAAAAACCAGGGAAAACATTCCTATCAGTCCTTTCTAAGTAGAGCCGCATTCACACCAAGACATTAAGCGATGAAGCGTAAGGCAACCACCAATTGAAAACCTAAGAACTCAATGCCTAAGACTTATGACTGGTTAACTTTTCACGCCTCATTTCTCAACACCTTGGTGTGAAAGCGACGTAAATGTTTAAATGTTGAACCCCGACCTTTTTTCTTTGGTTTCAACCTTGACAGGACTTTAGCCAGTTTAATGACCATTTAATAACATAACCATCGTAATTCGTGGATAAAAGGGCTCAGATTCGAATCCGTATCAGCGTGCCTTGCAGTCACTGCTGTCAAAAAATAGGAGACTCGATTGTGATAATAACAGCTTAAGAGTCTTGTATAAAGAGTCTTGTGACGAGGTTGCATGGTTGAATTCTGTTTTTCTTTTTCTGAAAATACGTGAGTGATTTTTCGTTTTTTCTATAAAAATACGAGATATATATATATACACTCAAGAGCCAAAACATTATGACCACCTGTCAATAACGAGTTGGCCCACCTTTGGCGCGCAACACAGCTTCAACCCACATTGGCTTGGATGCCACAAGTCCTTGGTAGATGACCGGAGACAAATTGTTCCAGATGTTTAAGCAACGGTCACGTAAATCCGAGATATTGGTGGTGTTTGAACTCTGAGCTGCCATTCCAGGACATCCCAAATGTGTTCTATCGGATTGGGATCCGGTCAGTTAGGCGGCCAGGACATTAACTGGAATTCAGCATCATGTTCCAGGAACCACTCCAACACAATTTTAGCCTTGTGACAAGGGGCGTTGTCCTGTTGGAACATTCCATTTCCAGCTGGAAAAACAGAGGCCTTGTAAGGGTGCAACTGGTCCGCAATGATGTTCAGATACCCTGTAGCATTCATGGTCTGCTCTAACACAACCACGGGTCCCAGAGACGCCCAAGAGAACGTCCTCCAAAGCATAATACCGCCACCACCGGCGTGTATATGACCTACTGTACATTGAGGGAGCAACTGTTCACCTGGAAGATGACGTATCCTGACACGGCCCTCGGCATGATGAATGACAAACCGTGATTCATCTGACCAGGCAACTCTCTCCCACTGATCCATGGACCAGTCACGATGTTCCCGGGCCCAGCGCAGGCGCAGTTGGCGATGACGCTTGGTCAGCAAAGGCACACGAGTATGGGACGTTTGCTGCGTAGCCCCATATCCAACAGTGTGCTCCAATACTATTCTACTTGGCCCTGCATTGTATTGGGCTGTCAGCTGAGCCACTGTCTGGTTCCGGTTTTGCTTCACCATGCAAGACAGTCTCCGACGACCTTTTTCTTTAATAGCGTGTGGACGTCCAACACCATGTCGTCTACTACTGGTTTCATCGTCATTCATCCACTTTGCATAAGTACTAACAACTGTAGATCGCGAACAACCCCGAGTCGTACATTTTCGGAAATACTTGTTCCGAGCCTTCGAGCCATTACAATCTGTCCTTTATCAAAGTCGCTTAGATCCGCAGCCTTTCCCATCACACACAGAAGTAAGCGAAAGAATGATTCTTCAGACTCTCCAGCAGCAGCTAAATACCACTTCCACCTGATCACGTGCCTGCCACGTCATCCAAGCTAGTTCATTGCAAAATGTAGGGGTGGTCATAATGTTTTGGCTCTTGAGTGTATATATCTATACTTAACTGATAAATTTTACCGTAACAAAAACAATTTCCCAATATTCAATATATTAGAAAATCTGAACTTAAGCCATTTTCAATTTTTGCCATTCTATTTTCAATGAAATGTACATATCTGTATTACAGATAACAACCAATTACTTCATAAATAACTTAACGTAATTTTTAAAATAAAAATAATCAAAATCAAAAATCAAAGATAAAAAGTATATTAAAAAGATAAAGATAAAAATTTTATGATTTTTTATTGTAGATTAAGAATAAATTTCATAATATATCCATAATTTTGTTAAATTTTGTCATACAAATATAGATGTACATATATATATATATATACATAATTCCAGTATTCAATATAGTATGAAATCTCAACTTAAGCCATTTCCAATTTTTTTTACGTAATAATGCATAGGTATTTTAGAAAAATTAATAAAGGTCCGTAAATTAAAAAAATTTTCATCACATTCAAATACTTCAAAATTATATATAATAATAATATAATAATAATAAATAATAATATTTAAAAATGATAAAAAAAAATGAAATGTTTAATAAATTCTAAATACAATTATTTTATCTTTTCGTTTGTCACAATTTTCTAATTGATTTGGTTTGTCGCTTTACGGTCAATTTGTGCACACTTTAGGTTAATTAGACCAGACCTACAGTTTAGCGGGGATTCCGAAACATACATACCACCAACAGGATTCGAACCTGAAGTCTGTGGTACCAAAAGCCAGAGCGCTAGCCAATTGGCCATCAGGTAGCTCATGATTCTCAAGTCAAAAATTGCAAATTTTATCATTAAAAATTAATTAAATTAAATTAATTTAATAATTAATTAAAATATGCTTCTGATTACTCTCAAAATAGAATGACAAAGAAAATCTTTTTCTCTCGAAATGATTTTACCATTATTATGATTTTAAATCATTAAAGAAAACCTGAAATTCCCATATCTGTTTTACAGATAACAACCAACTACTTCATAAATAACTTAAGGTAATTTATAAAATAAAAAACAACAAAGATAAACATTTTTATGATTTTAAACTGCTTCTTAAATGGAATCGTTGCATTAGATCAATATCTCTCTGGAAAATTATCTCAAGATTTTAATACCTCGAAAAAGAAAAAAAAGACGTTAAAATTCAATGCCTCATCTCCATTTTCTCCACTCATCCATTGAATGAAAACAAAAATAAAAAAAATGAAAACAAAAAAAAAAAAAAATGTCCAATAAGAAAACAAAAAAAGAGAGGTCAAGTCGGATGTCGCCAGGTAAGTCGTGATAAAAAATGCAAGGCAAATGCACGAGAAAAAAAAAGAAAAAAGAAAACCCGCGTCGAGGTCTGATGCGAGAGAAAGAAAAAAAAAGAAAAATTGGCGATGGAAAACACGAACACCGAATAATGAATAGGGAAATAAAACAGAAAAAAAAAAAAGGAAAGAAAAAGTAAATATCCTCGTGAGAAACCGCGATTTGGTCACGTAATTCTGCAGAAACTTGATCCTTCTCTCTAACAGACTTCTAGTTGACATGAGTTGTCCTATTTTTGCCGACTGTCCTCTACAACAGACCATCCTAGCCCTTGTGTCTTGGGTTTTAGAGAGACCGTCATTGGCTGAGGTGAGGGGAGATATATTTTTCTGGAGATTAGGTGAATCAGGATTGGGAAACTGTTTAAAAGGTTTTTTTTAACATATATATATATATATCCAGATAACTTCAGTTACGTCATAAAAGAAGCACTTTCTTGGATATGCATTGCTGTTGATGATTGAGTATTAAAAATAGTTTTTTTTTTAGGACTGGTTTTATTTTTTTTTTTTTACATTTTATTTTCTTTGTTGTTTGAAGGTTGTTTTATTTTTATGTCTATCATTAGACCTATTCTTTTTTTAGCTTTGGGCCTCCACTTCCCTTATCAGAGTTGATTTCAGAATAAACACCTGGCTATGATTGCTGATGGCCATGGTTCGTTCGTCGAAAGATCATCCATAGAGATCTACGTCGAACCTATTCCAAATTATTTAATCAAAAATTTCAAAGAATTTTCTTGAAAAATGCCTGGATTAGCAATGAGTTAATCCGTCGTTTGGGAATGATGTGGACCCTGGGGAAAAAAGTTCTAAACGCCAAGGGCTGCTTGACGACGGTCCTATGATTGACCGGAGTTAAGAGACATCGGTTTTAAAGAGATACCGTCATTTGTTAAGGTGAGTGGAATTTAACACTGGAATTACGTCCACTGAGACTGGTTAACTCACTGTTTATCTGAGGAGTCGTTTGGCTTTTATAAATGCCCTCTAACTTTGTAAACAAAACGAATCTTCGCAGTTATGTCATAAAAAAAAGCACTTTCTGGTTCAAACCGGCACTGTTGATGATTGAGTTTTATATTTTTTTTTGCTTTGATGGCACCTTAATTCTTTCTTTTTTTCTGCTTTGTGAAGGTTTTGATTTTATGGTGAAAGATTCCTTTTTAATTCCTTTTTTTTTTATAGAAAATAAAAAGATGGAATAAAAACCAAATAAAATAAAAAAAAAAATTATAAAATGAAAAATTATAAAAATACGGTCCTGATTGGGCCTTTTTTGGTGTGGAATCTATTTTAAAGCTCACAGTTCCCGGTTTTCAGCATAACCCTTATTTACTTGGTTCAACGAGTTCAAAAATACTCTGTTTACTTTTATTATTTTGGCATCTGACAAATAGGCAGACCTTTGGCTACATGAATTTAAATTTAACTCAATTTCACTTAATTGTATTTTTGGACTTTATTTATTATTAGTATTTTTATCTTTTTTTTTTTTGAGTGCCATTTTTGAATTTTTTAGAAATTTTATCTTATTATCTATACTAACCTAATTAAGCAGCCAATTAAAATTTAAAGCATATCTATTAACCACTAGATGAGGATTTTAGTATTTCCCCCAGTTGGTACTACCGAACATCGAAGCCAGTTGCCAGTTGCCAGCGCTTATTTTTATGCTCAAAGATTCCTTTTGAATTTAACTTTTTTTTAGAGTTGATGATGAGAGAAACCTGATGGCCGAGTGGTTTGATTTATTGCTCTACTCGTGCCAGCGCGATCTGGGCCACGCTAATTTGCAAACTTGATCCTTGTGCCTAGAGTTGAGTTGCTTCTTTATAGTTTGGGAATGATGTGGACGACAGAAGTTTGGGCCCGACGCTGTCGGTCATATGAGACCGGGACCACCGCTAGCCCTTTTAAAGAGATCGCAGTCATTTGCTGAGGTGAGGGAAATGTATATTTCTGAGATAAGGTGAATCAGGATTGGGAAACTGTTTAAAAGGTTTTTCTTCTTATATATATGCCCAGATAACTAGCGAAGATCAACATAAAATCTTCAGTTATGTCATAAAAAAAAAAAAGCACTTTCTAGGATACATATTGCTGTTGAGATTGAGTGTTGAACCAGTTTTATTTTAGGGGGCATTTTATTTTTATTTCTTTTCTGTTTGAAGGTTTTGATTTTATGGTGAAAGATTCCTCAAAATTCAATTTTTTTTTTTATATTGAAGATCTGGGACCTGATGGGCTAGAGCTCTGGTTTGGTACAAGTTTCGGTTTGGGTTTTAATGGTTCGAATCTTTTTAAACCGTAGTTCCAGTCGGGAAATAAAGCTTAAACGGATTACTGAACCCTACCCCGTAAAAAAGAAAAACAACCCATGTTTCAGAATTTGCCGGTAGGCAGACGGCTTCAATCATGGGGCTGTTGCGTCAATGAAGAAGAAGTTGTTGAGCTGGAACATCTTGGTGGATAGCGTGCTATGTTTCAAAATGACTGACTGATGCCCATAGTGGTCCCGGTTGGGTTTGTTGCCCCATTGGTCATTTTTTACTTTAGGCTAATTGTGGGACCACCACTATATGCCAACGGACATGCCAAGAATAACATTCTCGTTAGATCACCGAAGTCAAGCATTGGGCGCTGTCAGTACTTGGGTGGGTGACCACCTGGGAACACCGCGTGCCGTTGAAGAAAATTTGGACCTGAATGGCCGAGTGTCTAGCGCTCTGGCGCTCGTTGCCACAGGTTTCGGTTCAGAATCCTGGAGGTGGCCATGGATGTTTATGACTTCGAATCCACTTTAAGCCGTAGGTCCTGGTCAACCGACTGTAAGAGCGTCACGGAGCCAAAAAGTCAGATTAGTAAATATCCTGGAGTGCTCCATCACAACAGAAGCTGCTTCCTTCCCTTCTTCAATCATGAGCACGTATGGGCTCGGGGCTTGGCCAGCCAAGTGGAATAAGAAACAACAACAACAGACCGAGACCTACAGTTTAACGTGAATTCCGAACCACTTTGAGCTCATCTTTGCCATCGCCAGGATACAAACATGAGGATGGCCGAATGACTAGCGCTTGGAAAATACGAACACCGAATAATGAATAGGGAAAAAAAACAGAAAAAAAAAAAGAAAAAAAAGTAAATATCCTCGTGAGAAAGCGCGATTTGGTCACGTAATTCTGCAGAAACTTGATCCTTCTAGTTGACAGGAGTTGTCCTATTTTTGCCGACTGTCCTTTACGACTGGCCACCGTAGCCCTGTCGCAGTCATTGGCTGAGGTTAAGGGAAATATGTATTTCTGAAGATAAGGTGAATCAGGATTGGAAACTGTATAAAGGTTTTTCTTCTTATATATATGCCCAGATAACTAGCGAACATTAACATAAAATGTTATGTCATATAAAAGCACTTTCTTGGATATGCATTACTGTTGTTGATTGAGTGTTAGGTTTGGGAACGGTTTTTTTTTGTCTTATTTCACTTCCTTTACTGTTTGAAGTTTTATTGAAAAGACAACTTTAATTTAATTTTTTTTACACACAGTTGATGATCTGGGACCTGATTGCCGAGTGACCAGCGCTCTGACTCTCGGTGCCACAGGTTTTGGATTGATTCCCGAGGTGCCATGGATTTTTGTAGTGGTTCAGTTCCTTAAATCGAATGTCCCGGTCCCAATATGACTACTACTACACCACACCACACCACACCACATCATTGTTTCTAGACCCTTATACAGTTTGGGACTAATGTGGGTGAGAAGTCTAAAATGGGCTCCGTGACGCTCTACGGTCACCAGAGCGAGACAAGGACCCGAAGGATTAAATGGATTCTGAACATCTACAAACATCCATGGCACACCGGGGACTGAATGAAACCTATGGTTCAAATCAAGGATTTTTAAACGCCATTCATGTTTCGGAATGACTAGGTAGACGGCCTTGGTCCATCATGGGGTTTTTTCAATGAAGAAGAAGTTGATGATCTTGAGCATCTTGGTGGATAGCGGTTAACTTCTATTATATGACAGAGCTCTCGCATCGAAACTCTAATAAGAAAACCAAACTGAAACGTCTTATTTCTTTATCAGCAATGGACACGTTAAATGTAGCCCAGAAAGTCCTAACGTTGGTGATTCCAAATACCAAAAGGAATGTGATCCCTCAAATATAGGTGGTCTAATGGCCAATTGACTAGAGCTCAGGCCTTTGGTTCCCACAGGCTTCAGGAAAAGATTCGAATCCTGGAGGTGGCGTTGGATGTTTGAATTAGTGATGTAAGAAAAAGAAAAAGAAAAAAAAAAAAAAATTGGCGATGGAAAACACGAACACTCGAATAATGAATAGGGGAAATAAAAAAAAAAAAAAAAAAAAAAAAGTAAATATCCTGGTGAGAAACCAGATTTGATCACGTAATTCTTCAGAAACTTGATCCTTCTTTAACAGACTTTAGTTTTCTAGTTGACATGAGTTGTCCTATTTTTCGCGGCTGTCCTTACAACTGGCCACCGAAGTCTTGTATTTTTAACTAATTAGACTAGGGAGTGTTACTGTTTAACGTTAATTCCGAATCACTCACAAACATCCATGCCACGTCAGGATTCGAACCTGAAGCCCGTGGTAATTAGAAATAAAGAATGTAGTTAGCCAGTTGGACATCAGGCCGAGCTTAAAAAATGGATTTCGAACCTCTACAAACATTCATGGCACTATTTTTTCGAACCCGAAACCTGTGGCACCTAGCGCCAAAGCGCTCGTCAAAGCCATCAGGTCCTTTTTTTAATATGTAGCTAATACTGTTGAAAAAAATGTGTGTGTACTACCTGATATATAACTATAAAGGTTTGGTTTCAAATCAAGGATTTTTAAAGAATTTCTTGTATGGAAAAAGAATTTAGAAATCAAAAAAATGCATTTTTCCTTTAGAAAGCAGATGCTTTTAAACTTTAAGTTATTTTTCAATTATATGCTAATATCTCTCATTATAAACACCTTCGGAAGTATCTCTTCTCACTCAGACTTCTGATTGGCCAGGATTTGGACAAGACACTAGAATACAGATTTTAGTATTTACGGAAAAACCAATAGAAAGATGGATAAATAGCATTTGTATTCATTGGTCTGAAAAGATTTTTAATCTCAAGGAATTCTTAATTTGAATGGAAATGTGAACAAATAACATTTTTACTGTAATAAACAAGATGTATGTTAATCAAAACGTATTGTTTGTCTCAGAAATAATAGCATAAGGAATTCAACATTATGAATTCAAATTTAACCACCAACTTATTACGCTGGTCTCACCACAAATTGCTTGTCAGTCATACTTGTACAGGATCGATTTATATAATGGTATATACCATATATGGAAATATTTTTCAACTATGTTATTTCAGGTTTTTCTGTGACATTTTCAGCTTTTATTTCTATTACAGCTCTAATAAGAAATCAAAATTAACACTGTATATTGATATCGAAAATAATTATGTTAAAAATAATTAGGAATAAAGTCGAATATGTTGAGGGAAAATGCAGCAGTTACTGAATAGAGACATTTAATCTTCAAATAAGCCAAGGCTACGCTGTTAAAGCATTTAGCACTATCATTAGGGCAAGTGTAGCTTGAAGATATGCTACGGACGCGTGTAACGCCACCTCCACAACGCTCTACGATCCTATTAGACTGGAACCTACGGTTTAAAATGGATTCTTTAATCACTACAAACATCCATAGCACCGCCAGAATTCGAACCCGAAACCTGTAGTACCGAGCACCACTGCGCTACCCACTCGGCCATCACGTTCCCTCTTGGAAGAAATGTGAGAGAGAACAACCACAATGTAGTGAATCTGTGGAAAATTTAAACCATGAAGGAAATTAGCAATAATAACTGGGAAAAAGAAAAAAGTAATAGCATAGAAATGTTTTTTATAATATATATATTTAATATTCACCAATTCCTTTTTCTTTAATTATCTTTATATATTGTATATATATATATATATAAAGATATATAAAATGATTATTTTTATTATATATATATATATATATAATATATATATATATATTTTAAATGTATATATATATATACACCATATATATTGGTGAACAGCCAGGCGGTAGCTGACGGGTTTGAGCTTCTTGAAACCCATAAGTGAATTATGTGCATGTATTGAAGCCTATGTCAGCATCTCACTTAGGCCCAATGTTAATTTTTTAATTTTTTTTTTGTTACATTTATTTTATATAGTTCTATTTTTATTTACGTGCACTTTATTTTTACGTACAATTTCTTCCTCTATATATTATTCTTCAAAAATCTTAAATTTTTTTTTTTTTTTTTAATGTAATCCAATGTTTGAAAAACTAGTGGGAAATTCTAAGAAACTAAATAACAGAGGCTATTAGAGGGAAAATTGCAACATTTTTACTTTTATATTTCTTTAACCACAAAGAAAGAAAGATTATAACCGGCAAGGAAAGCCTGCTATCATTAGGTTAGATAAGATTTCACAAAATGACATTATAAAATTTTATTATTTAGACCCCAGTTCCTTTTTTCTTTAATCTTTTTTTTTTAAAGCAGCCCAATATAAACATATAAAAGCTTTTTAAAAAATGTTTATTTGTTTCATTATAAAACCGCGATAAACATGGTATAACGTCATTCTAAATGAAACGAGATTTTTCATTTTAACACCAACTTTCTACGAAGTTCAATAGATGTTGAACATTAAATTAGCTGACGTCTAAATGTCTGATGGCTATTACTAATTCATTTTATTTTTAATTTTCATATTTTGCATTTATTTTTAATTTTCATATTTGTTTATTATAATGTGTAAACGTAATATTGTTCGTCTAAATATCTGATGGTTATTACTAATTTATTTTATTTTTAATTTTCAAATTTGTTTATTATGTGTAAACATGATATTGTTCTTCTAAATGCTTGACGGCTAATACTAATTCATTTAATTTTTAATTTTCATAATTGTGCATTTATTTTTAATTTTCCTATTTGTTTATTACAATGGTAAACATGATATTGTTCGTCAAATGCCTTTTCATATTTGTGGCTATTACTAATTTGACGGCTTTTACTAATTCATTTAATTTTTATTTTCATATTTGTTTAATCTAATTGCTTAACAAAAACTTGTCAATGCAAAATATATTATACGATTTTTTATCAAACAAAATTTTTTGCAGTTTGTGATAAACAATGTGCAACATGATTTTGTTCGTCTAAATGCCTGATTTTTCTAATTCATTTTATTTTTAATTTTCATATTTTTTAGTATTTTGCTTCAACAAAGTTTGTCAAAGTAAAATATATTATACGATTTTTCACAACAAAATTTGTATCACAAATGCTATTTTAAAATAATGAAATACTGACTAAAATATATATATATATATTTATAACAAGGGAATAACGATTAAAATATTTTTCTAATATCTGAGTTCTGCCTTTTCAGAGAATTTTTTTATTTTACTTTAATAAATTAATAATTTTGAAAAAAAACATTCTATTTATTTCCAGTAAAAGTAAAATCCTCCCACAGAACGAACCATAGATCTATTCATTCAAAATTCAAACTTTTTTTCCTGCACTTTGCACCTGCCCAGGTGCATTCGCTTTTTATCCCAAACAAGTGACTATTTCACTTCTTTTCAACCTACTTTTGAATGGGGGAGGGTGATGCAAACAGGGATGAGGAAGGGGAAAAATCGTCTGTCCATAGTCCTTTCCATGTTTACAATGTTCTCGGCCACTGAACGATCACAATGTTCTGATGTTGTCATACTGGAATAAAAAAACCCAAACTATTAAACACGAGGCAACAACAAACAGATAAATGCGCCGAAAATTCGCGTGGCTCCCATTATTTATTTTGTGTGAAATTTCAACCATTCCAAACAAGGTCATTGGTTGTAAAAATCCATTTTATTTGTCGTTTGGTGAAATATGATTTGATCCCCGAGTGGATCTGACCCCTTTTGACCTCTGATATGAAGGTTCTTTTCAGTTCATTTCAGTTTACTTGCTGTCATAGTGGCGGGGAGGAAGTACAAAGGGCATTAGTTAGTTAGTAAGATGTAATAACTAATAATTTAATTGGTAGGTATTAAATTAATAAAAAAATGTTGGTCTAAAAGTTGTTGTCTCAAAAAACAAAATGTTGGTATTATTTTTTCTTTTAGTTGTAGTTATTTTTTAATTGTTGTTTATTGTTCTTTTATATGCAAATTTTTTAAAGTAAATATTTTGTTCATATTTTTTTGTAAATATTTTATTTTGTGATTTTTTAAAATTTATTATTATTATTATTATCATTGGTTATTGTTGTTTTTTTTTTTTTTTTGCACATTGAAGATTGCGTGTTATAATAATGTATGAGAAAAGTTGTCTTCACGTATGACTTTCAGGAGTAATTTTTTTTTCATTTGTGTGTCCTATAAAAGAGAGCCTGGAAAATTTCCGCTATTAAATTAGTCTCGGAAAAAAATTGTTATGGTATTATTTTTGATTTAGTTGTAGTTCAATTTTGTTATTTTTTTGCTATAGTTATTATTTTGCATAATAAAACCAAATTATATCGATTGATTTAATCAATTTCAGGTGTAAGTTCTTTTCATTTGAGTGTCCTATGAAAGAGAGCCTGGAAAATTTCTTCTATTAAACTTGACTCGAAAAACTGTTAAACACGAGGCAACAACAAACAGATAAATGCGCTGAAAATTCGCGTGGCTTCCATTATTTATTTTTGTGTGAATTTTCAACCATTCCAAACAAGGTCATTGGCTATAAAAATGCATTTTATTTGTCGTTTGGTGAAATATGATTTGATCCCTGAGTGGATCTGACCCTTTTGACCTCTGATATGAAGGTTCTTTTTCAGTTTACTTTGCTGTCATAGTGGTGGAGGAGGAATACGATGAAGGATCTTCCGGGTTCGATCTAAGAATGTTTACGTTAAGTTTAAAATAATTCAATTTAAATTTAAAATGAACTTTGATCGTCAGTTGTTGTTTTTGTACAAAGGGCATTAGTTAGTATGATGTAATAGTCAATAATTTTAATTGGTGTCTATTAAATTGATAAAAAAATCGCCTGAAAAAAAAAATGTTAAAAAAAGTAGTCTAAAAAATCGTCTGGAAAAAAATTTTTTGAAGAAATAGTCTGAAAAAAATCGTTTTTTGGAAAAAAAAAAAATGTCGAAGAAATAGTCTGAAAAAATCGTTTGGAAAACAAAAAAATTTTTGAAGAAATAGTCTGAAAAAAAATCGTTTGGAAAAAAAAAAAAAAATGTGTAAGAAATAGTCTGAAAAAATCTTTTGGAACAAAAAATGTTATGATATTAATTTTCTTTTAGTTGTAGTTATTTTTGTAATTGTTTATTGTTGTATCCTTTAGGTATTTCGTTTTTTAAGTAAATGTTTTGCACAATAAAACCAAATTAGATTGTTATTTTGAGATTTTTCAGTTATTCAGTTATTATTATTAGTTCAGTTTTTCAGTCATTATTATTACTGGTGCTATTGTTTTCTTTTGCACATTGAAGATTACGTGTTATATTAATGTATGAAAAACAGCCGTCTTCACATTGGACTTTCAGGTGTAAGTTCCGTTCCCTGTATTTAAGTGTCTTATGAAAGAGACCCTGGAAAAGTTTTTGCTAGTAAATTAGTCTCGAAAAAAACTGTTATAGTAACATTTTTGTTTTAGTTGTTCAATTTTGTTTTTTGTTTCAGTTTTGTGCATTGAGAATTTTAGTTGTAGTTTAATTTTTGTTATTTTTGGTTTTATTATTTTGCATAATAAAATGTTACTATATGTTATGTGTTATTATTTTCTTATTATTTTTTTATGTTATGTTATTATTATTATTTCATTATTTTCTTATTATTATTTATTATATTATTTATATGTTATGTGTTATTATTTTCTTTTGCAAATCGAGGATTTGTTTTATACCAATGTATTCCCCTAAACAACCACTGCTGGGCGATGAGAAAAGGTGCCTTCAAATAGGACTTTCAGGACTTAGGTTCCCTTCATTTGAGTGCCCTATGAAAAAAGAGACTGGAAAATCCACACTATTAAATTAGTCTGGGAAAAACTGTTATGGTATTATTTTAATGTACTAGTTGTAATCATATAGCGTGTGATTTACTGGCGTTAATCATCAATTTTGTTACTTTTTAATATGGTTATTGTTTTGCATAATAAACCAAATTATATTATTTTTTTCAGTTATTATCATTATTATTATTATTGGAGTTTTTTTTTTTAAAATTAGTTTTGAAAAACTGTTATGGTATAATTTTTTCCATAACGTTTCTAATTTTCCATAACATGTCCTAAAATTAACTTTTTCTTGTATTGTTTCTGCAATAGTTAGAATTTTCACTAATAAACCATGAGTGCAATGGAAAAAAAAATGAAATATTTTTATGGATTGCCAAATAACAATGCATTCGAGTGTTTCAATCGAGTAAATATAATTTTTATAAAATTATTCATAACAATGCATTTATTTAGGCACATTTCAATACCATTTTTTTCATTGGTAGTTTAACAATCTATCATGCGTTTTGAAATGTTTCTATTTTGTAAAATATGTCATTGTCAAGAAATAAAAATATGGCAACCCCCAAACAGTCTAAATTTACACAAAAAAGAGTAGCTAAATATTAATATGTTCTTATTGAAAACTCATTGAATTTTAGCTAAACATAAAAATTTTTTTTTTTACTGTATTTTATTACGTATAACGGAATTGTATGTTTATTCATTATTAAAACCTTTTGTAACCGTATCATTTACAACTTCCATAGCCTCTTCACCTTGCATTTAGCAACTGCATAGCATCTTCAACTTGCATTTAGTAACTGCATAGCATCTTCAACTTGCATGGCATCTTCAACTTTCATGGCATCTTCAACTTGTAAGGCATCTTCAAAGTTGTATTTAGCAACTTTATAACATTTACTACCTGCATGTACAACTTGCATTTAGCATTATCGTAAGTCCTATGTTAAAAACTGGAAACTAAAACAAAAAAAGCCCTGCTATCCAAAACGATACCCATAATTTTTAGATTACTAATATATATGTATGTGAGTGTATAATATAATAAATAATATATATTTATATATTATTTCGTTGTGTACGATGAAAAATATTGTATAATATTGTTACGAAAATCAAAGAGTTATATGCGTGATATTACAATTTAATAAGTATTTTTATATTTGTTCTGATTTATGTAACAACCAAGTTCAAAAGTGATGAGTCATTAATTTTTATTAATCGACTCTTTTCGTATTATGCTTGAAAAAATGCTTTTTTTTTTTTCACAAATATCCAAAACAGGTTAACTCATTTTAATATATTTTTTAGTAATAACCACATCTACTATGTTAACGATATAATAAAATGGAGCATATTTGGGACAATAAATATCTCAGAAATTATATGGATATCCTTATCCGCATAATCCAACATTCAGGTTAGCACGATATTGACCAAAAGATTCAAATTCTTTGTCTGCTATCAATAGAAATAATTAAATAAAAGATTTTCTAATATTTAAATGTTTGCTTTGTATTAAATTAAAAACTCCATAGTGTTCCCTGCTTTAATATTAAATTAAATTATAAAAATAAAAAAATTACCACTTACATTTTTGAACACTATACACAGATGATGAGTCAGAAAAGCATTGATAGTGACAGTCAGCCCACGATCTAAACATCATTGTGCCAAAATCATGTTAAAAAAACACTTAATAGAAACAAGAAAAGTTTCAGAAATTTATTTATTTATTTTAACAGAATTTATAAAAAAAAATACATTCAACTTAAAATTTTTTTAGTATACTTATTCAGAAAACGCACTTCTTTAAACCGTTAGAACTTACAGTTCACTACCATAACAACAAGTAAAAAAATAAAACATATAAAATGGACTACTGGATTGCCTTACAAAATGACCTTTAACAAGGCAATTAATTAATCTGGTGCTCATTAACGTTTGAAGAGCTCGTTGGTCGTGTTTCTTCTGAATCAGCCAGTAGAAACATGTCGCCAACAGGGTGAAACCTGGGAAACCAGAATTTATGTGCTTAACTAGGTATTAGTATGTATAATCAACCTTCGTACTTGAATAGACGGAAAAACTCACATGCATATTTAGTATTCCTCAATTTAATTCATGATTTTAAAAAATGGAACATGAATTAGCTTTTTTAAACAGTTATTTGTGCTAACAACTAAATTTACGATGCTACTATGTATGCTAACAATTACGATGCTAGTATGTATGCTAACAATTACGATGCTATTATGCATGCTATAGTTACGTTGCTGTTATGTATGTTACTATGGTAACTATTCTTTTAACAGTTTGTAAATAGCAGTTTTAACTCTTTTCAGATGAAGCCCATTTGGGTATATTTGAGCTGAAGATTTGAAGGGCTATTCTTGGAGGTGTTAGGGAAGACAGTACAACGCAAAAATTTATAAATGCTAGAACTCTGAAAAAAATCTAAAATAATTATTATAATTATACTGTTAATATGTTAACCATTTATGGGTTAAGAAATCTATTTAAGTCACAATTTCTATACAGAAAAACTAAATTCTTGTTATATTAAATGCTTATTAAACCTATTTTGGTTCTATGGCTCTGAAGCATGGTCTTTGGCAAGATCTGATGAGGAACATTTTATGTATATTTGAGCGAAAGATTTGAAGGGTTATTCTTGGGAGGTAGTTAAGAATACTTGGAGGAGGTGTTAGGAAAGTGATTGTTGGAGTAAGACGGTACAGCGCAGAAATTTAAAAATGTATAAAGACACAGATATTTTTAGATTCATTAAGATCAACAGATTAAACTGAGCTGCTCATGTATTTAGAATGAAGAATTTAAACCCTGTAAAAGCCTCGTTTTGGCAAAGCCACAGGGACAAAGAGGAAGAGGACGACCCAAGTTGAGATGGATAGACGCAGTTAGGAAAGATTTTACTGTACTAAAGGCTAAGAATTGAGGACCATTACCTTCCAGAAAAATGCATGAAGATCTCTTCAAAGGAAAGACTTAGCGCTACCTTGGCTGTCGTGCTATTGATGATGATGATATTTTTGAATACTACAGACATAAAAGCATTGACAGTCAGTTCACGATCTAAACAAATCATGTTAGAAAGCCACATTATTGCAGAATTATTATTGTTGCAGAATTTATTAAAAATTACGTTTAACTTGAGATTTCATTTATACTTATTCAGAAACACAATTCTTAAACCGTTAAACCTTGGTTCACTGCCATAACAACAAGTAAAAAATAATAAAATATTTAAATGAACTGCAGGATTGCCTTTTACAAAGTAACCTTTTAACAAGGCAATTAATTAATCTGTGTTCATTAATGCTTGGAGAGTTTGTTGGTCGAATAAAATCATGTTTCTTTCTGAATTAGACAGTAGAATCATGTCGCCAACAGGGTGAAACCTGGTGAAACCCAGAATTTAGGTGTTTAACTAGGTATTAGTATGTATAATCAACCTTCTTACTTGAATAGATCGGAAGCTCCCATGCATATTTAGTATTCCGTAATTTAATTCATGATTTTAAAAAATTTAAAACGAAATAGCTTTTTTTTTTAAACAGTTACTTGTGCTAACAACTAAATTTACGATGCTAGTATGTATGTTAACAATTACGATGCTATTATGTATGTTAATAGTTACAATGCAATTATGTATGTTACGATGGTAACCATTTTTTGTTTTTGTTTTAACAGTTTGCATATGTTAACAGATGAGGCCCATTTGTCTATATTTGAGCGGAAGATTTGAAGGGTTGTTCTTGGAAGTGTTAGCGAAATTGACTGTTGGAGAAGATGGTACAACGCTGAAATTTTTAAATGCTATAAAGATTCAGATATTATCCAATCTATCAAGATCAATAGATTAAACTGCTCTGCTCATATACTGAAAAACTAAATTCTTGTTATATAAAATCCTTATTAAACCTATTTTGGTTCTATGGATCTGAAACATGGAATTTTTGGCAATTTGGAGGAAGATTTGAAGGGTTATTCTTGGAGATACTAAGTAAATGATTGTTGGAGAAGACGGTGTAACGCAGAAATTTATAAATGCTATAAAGACCCAGAGAGACTCCCAAAATTTATTACGATCTATAGATTAAACTGAGATGCTCACGTATTTAGAATGAATGATTTAAACCTTGTAAAAAAGCTCGTTTTGGCAAAGCCACATGGACAAAGAGGATGACCCAAGTTGAGATGAATAGACGCAGTAGAAAAAGGTTTAGCTGTACTGAAGGTTAAGAATTGGAGAATCATTGTCACCAGGAGATTTCTTCAAAGGAAAGCCTTGGCCTACCTTGGACTGTCATGCTGTTGTTGATCATGATATTTTTGAATACTGCAGAAATATGATGAGGTAGAAAACATTGACAGTCAGTTCACGATCTAAATATCCTTGTGGCCAAATCTTGTTAGAAAGCCCCAATTTTATTTATTTATTTATTTATTATTATTATTATTATTGCAGAATTTATTAAAAAAATACATTTAACTTAAGATTTCTTTATACTTAATCAAAAGATCATTTTTTAAATCGTTAAAACTTACAGTTCACTACCATAACAACAAGAAAAAAATAATAAAACATATAAAATGGACTACTGGATTGCCTTACAAAATGACCTTTAACAAGGTAATTAATTAATCTGTGTTCATTAACGCTTCAAGAGTTCGTCGGTCGTGTTTCTTTCTGAATTAGTCAGCAGAAGCATGTCGCCAACAAGACGAAACCTGGAGGAACCAGAATTTATGTGTTTAACTAGGTATTAGTATGTATAATCAACCTTCGTACTTGAATAGATCGAAAGCTCACGTGTATGTTTAGTATTCCTTAATTTAATTCATGATTTTAAAAAAAATGGTACATGAAATAGCTTTTTAAACAGTTATTTGTGCTAACAATTAAATTCACGATGCTAATATGTATGTTAATAATTACGATGCTATTATGTATGTTAATAGTTACGATACTGTTATGTATTTTACGATGGTAACTATTTTTTTTTTTAACAGTTTCTAAATAACAGTTTTAACTAGTTGCAAATGAAGCCCATTTGAGTATATTTCAGCGGTAGATTTTAAAGGACTAATCTTGGAGGTGTTAGGGAAAGTGATTGTTGGAGAAGACAGTACAATGCGGAAATTTATAAATGCTGGAACTCTTAAAAAATGTAAAATGATTATTATAATTATACTGTTAATCTGTCAACTATTAATGTCTTTTATGGGTTAAGAAATCTGTTTAAAACATAATTCCTATACAGAAAATCTAAATTGTTGTTATATAAAACCCTTATTAAATCTATTTTTGGTTCTATGGCTCTGAAAGATGGACTTTGGTAAGATCTGATGAGGCTCCTTTGGGTATATTTGAGCAGAAGATTTGAAGGGCTATTCTTGGAAGGTGTTAGGGAAAGTAATTATTGCAGTAGTAATGTATAAATACTTTAAAGACTCAGACATTAAAAAATTTTATGATATCAATAGATTAGACCGGGCTGCTCATGTATTTAGCATGAATGATTTAAACCCTGTAAAAAGGTTCGTTTTGGTAAAGCCACAGGGACAAAGAGAATGACTCAAATTGCGATGGATAGACGGAGTAGAAAAAGATTTTGCTGTACCAAAAGTTAAGAACTAGAGGACCATTGTCACTCAGAGGAATGCATGAAAATCTCTTCAAAGGAAAGCCTTGGCCCACCCTGGACTGTCATTCTATTGACGTTGATGATATTTTTGATTACTACTATGAGGCAGAAAAAGCATTGACAGTCAGTTCTCGATCTAAACATGCTTGAAGTCAAATCATGTTAGAAAGCCACAATGTTATTTATTTATTTTTTTTTTTGTAGCGCTTATTAAAAAAATACATTTAACATTAAATTTCTTTATATTTATCCAGAAAAGCAATTCTTTAAACCTTTATAATTTGTAGTTCAGGGCCATAACAACATGTAAAAAAATGTAATGTAAAAGAGAGAAAGATATAAAATGGACTACTGGATTGCCTTACAAAATGACCTTTAACAAGGCAATTAATTAATCTGTGTTCATTAACGCTTGTAGAGTTCGTTGGTCGTGTTTCTTTCTGAATCAGCCAGTAGAAACATGTCGCCAACAGGGAGAAACCTGAATGAAACCAGAATTTATTTGTTTAACTAGTTATTAGTATGCATAATCAACCTTCGTACTTGAATAGATAAAAGCTCACGTGCCTATTTAGTATTCCCCTAATTTAATTCATGATTTTAAAAATGAAACTTGAAATAGTTTTTTTAAACGGTTGCTTATGCTAACAACTAAATTTACGATGCTAGTATGTATGTTAACAATTACGATGCTATTATGTATGTTAATAGTTACGATGCTGTTATGTATGTTACGATGGTAACTATTTTTTTTAGCAGTTTTAACTATTTGCAGATGAAGCCTATATGGGTATATTTGAGCGGAAGATTTGAAGGCCTATTCTTGGAGGTGTTAGGGAAAAGGATTGTTGGAGAAGAACTCTGAAATTTATTAATGCTATAAAGGCATAGATATTAAAAAAATTATTAAGATCGATAGATTAATCTGGGATGCTCATGTATTTAGAATGAATGATTGAAACCCTGTAAAAAAGGCTCGTTTTGTTAAAGCCACGTAGACAAAGAGGAAGAGGACGACCCAAGTTGCGATGGATAGACGCAGTTGAAAAGATTTTGCTGTACTAAAGGTTAAGAATTGGAGGACCATTGGCATCCCCAGAGGAATGTATGGAAATCTCTTCAAAGGAAAGCCTTGTGCCATACACCAAAATAGATCTAATAAGGGTTTTATATAACAAGAATTTAGTTTTTCTGCATATGAACTGTAATTTAAACAGATTTCTTAACCCATAAAAGATGTTATTTTTAGACACAATTCTGTTTTTTTTTTTTTTTTTTTTTCAAGTGAGATATTATTTTGACAATTAATTTCTGATCTTATGTATATAAAACTTAGTACAGATTCAAAAGTGGATGTGCCTAAGGTAATATTTAAATTTTTTTAGTAAAAAACTAAAATATACAAATTATTCATCGTTAAATAGATATTAATCAGTTGTGACAAAAAGCAATTATTTTACAGATTACAGATTTTTAATTAAAAATTATGTGATTTATATATGCACTATTTAAAATATAAAAAATGATGTAATATATAATGCACTATTTAAAATATATAAAATTATAAAAAAAAAAATTTTTTTTTTTGGGGGGGGAGAAACCACTTACCACTGACTGATTATTTAATAAAAAATGATGTAATAGAAAAGTTTGTTTGTTACCTCTATTAATGATGAGAAATTTCAAATTTAATAATATTATCCATAATAAACTTTCATCTATTCACAGAATGACTAAATTTAATGTTTAAATGAAACACAGCGTTATAAAAGTGCAAAAGTTTTTTAACCTAATTCGTATATACAATCAAAAATTTCAGCGTGGTATAGCATGTCTTCTAATAGATACTCATGTTAACAATACCTGATAATGTTAGGTATTCAGGGCTGCTGTCAAATTCTGAAAATTTCATAACAGTGATAAGAATCGAATTTCCTTCGGCATTGTCATCAAAACAGTCAAAGTCATTTTTCAACTCTCAGCGATATCTTTGTTTTGAAACATGCACGTGGCAGCCATTGTGATAAGAGAGTGATTGAAGTGAGGGAAAAACAGGGATGCAAACTAAATAAACTAATGATACTTATGAAAAATTATGTTAGTGAAAGACTGAGGGTGCGTTGGGCAAGATTAACTTGAATTTGCTTTTTAGTCAAAAAAAAAAAAATCTAAATAAAAAAAATAAAAAATAAAAAAAAAAAAAAAAATAAAAATAGAATTGCTCGTATATTTTCCTGAATTATAATTTTGCAATATTCATGGTTGTTTTTATTCCACATGAGTCGAGAAACAGACAATATATTGCACTTTTACTGGCTTTTACACACACACACACAGATATATATATATATGTAACACACGTTTTCTTGAACATTGGTGGACCTCGTGTTTCACTGATGGATGCCGACAGGTGATGACGGGAATACATCATTCCCAACCATTCTAGCAGATCTATGGGGGTAGGGGGAACTGCCCGAATTTACGTGTGAAATGGCAGAGAAACCAGAAAATTTCTACTCGGATAGCCTGACTATGGTATCTTATAACTATGATATATCTGATGACTATGATATCTGTTGTTTCTCTTATCCTACTTGGTCGACAGCAACATCTAGATCAAATCCAAGAACCCGTGTGGTCTCATGGAAGGAGGAAAAGGGGGGCAGCTTCTCTTGTGATAGAGCACCCGTAGGCAGAAGGCCCAGCTCCGTGACGCTGACTTTCTACGGGGTACGGTTGTCAGACCTACGACCAACGCTCTGCAGTCATATTAAATGGATTCTGTACCACTACAAACATTCATGGCACCGCCGGGACTCAAACCCGAATAGTATGAGTCTACGGCACCGAGCGCCAGAGCGCTGGTCACTTGGGCATCAGACCTATACTATAATATCTGATGAAAAATCTAAAGGACATTTTTTAATAAATTATGAGATATGAAAAGAATTGTAATCGGCAGGGTTACCCATAAAATTTAGTAGTAATTTTGTAGTTATACTAGGTTACCCATAAAATTTAGAATTTATTATCAAAACAAAACGCATCACTTTGAAATAAAAGTGTCTTTGTTTTCACCACACGATCTTTTAGAGCAATTTTACATTTAATTATATAATTATTAGTTCCTGAAAGAAATTCAAATATTATAAAATTATTTTATTTAGTAATTTGCACCTGAAAGAAATTTAAACATTATTAAATTGTTTAATTTAATTATTAGCTCCAGAAAGAAATTAAACCATTGTTTAGTTGTGTATTTATTAGCTCCTCTGAAAGAAATTAAACCATTGTTTAGTTGTGTATTTATTAGCTCCTGAAAGAAATTAAACCATTGTTTAGTTGTGTATTTATTAGCTCCTGAAAGAAATTAAACCATTGTTTAGTTGTGTATTTATTAGCTCCTGAAAGAAATTAAACCATTGTTTAGTTGTGTATTTATTAGCTCCTGAAAAAAATTAAACCATTGTTTAGTTGTGTATTTATTAGCTCCTGAAAGAAATTAAACCATTGTTTAGTTGTGTATTTATTAGCTCCTGAAAGAAATTAAACCATTGTTTAGTTGTGTATTTATTAGCTCCTGAAAGAAATTAAACCATTGTTTAGTTATGTATTTATTAGCTCCTGAAAGAAATTTACACATTATTTAATTATTTAATTATATAATTATTAGCTCATGAAAGACATTCAAACTTTAATTAATTATTTAATTGCATTATCATTAACTCCTGAAAGAAAGCTAAACGTTATTTAATCACTTAATTACATGATTATTAACTTCTGAAAAATTTAAACTATAATTACTTAATTATATAATTATTAACTTCTTAGCTTCTGAGACATTATGTAATTATGCTATTTAATTATTAGCTCGAAAAGAAATTTAGGCATTAATTATATAATTATATAATTATTAGCCTCTGAAAGAAATGTAAAAATATTCCAAAATTGAAAGTGCTCATGGACACGAAAAATTGAAAGCGACCAAGAACACACGCTCGCTCAACTGAACATTACCCATAATTTTATGGGTAATGAGGACATAAAAAATCTTAATGGGAAAAAATTGAGCCACGTTCCTAACAGCTCTGGTTTGCTGTTTAGACAGCCGTGTTTGCATGTGATTTTTGTGAATATGAATCCTTTTCGGAAGTTATCCTGAACAAATTACCATGAAGCTATTGTAAAGATCACGAGAATTGTATTAGGTTTCTAGGTTTCCCTTAAAAGGTAAAAAAGATAAAAATGATAATTGTGTATGCATTAAGTATACTTGTTATATTTTCCTTTTCGTTTGTTTCCTCCTTTTACGAGTTTCTAATGATTCAACAAAAAAAAAAAATGACAAAAATATCAATTTCGAATGCTTGGATTCATCGCAAAGAATACTACTGTGTCCAAAAAGTAAGACCAAGGCTTGTGGAATTTTAATTTTTTTTTTTTTTAGGTTGCTGGCACTGTCCTTGACATATGTGTGAAATTAGACGTCAAAATATTCATTAGTGTTTGAGTTCCGCTTGGCTTTGTGAGACGCTAAAACTGATTCCAGCGATTTTTGAAATGTCTCAATTAAGTGAGCAAAGAATTTGCATTCAATTTTGTTTGCGGAAATGTATAGAATGTTGCAGAAGGCATTCGGTGAGCATTCCTATATCGGAAAGAAATGTTTAGAAGTGGTATAAACAGTTCAAAGAAGGCAGAGAACGCGTTGAAGACGAAGAGCCCCTGGTCGACCCTCAACTTCAACCGACGAAGCTCATGTCCAAAAAAATTAAAGATTCGGTGCTTACAAACTGTCGATTTACAATAAGAGACCTTGCTGATGATGTTGGAATTTCAAAAGGATCGGTCAATTCTATTTTGGACCTCAAACGCGTGAAATCTCGATTGGTACCGAAAAACACTGAATGCGCCAGCTCACACTGCATTGATTCTTCATGACTTTTTCGCCAAAAATGAAACCCATATCATTCCACAACCACCATATTCCCACCGTGTGACTTCTGGCTATTCCCTAAACTCAAAAGACCACTCCGGGGACATCGTATTGAGTCGATTGAAGAGATTCAACGTGAATCGGCGGGCGCTTTGAAGGCCATCACTGTCGATGACATTTTAGCATGCATTGAGGATTGGAAAAAAGTTGACATAAGTGCATTGTATCCGGAGGGGATTACTTTGAAGATGTTAAGAAATAAATTTGGAAGAATAAATAAAGAGTTTTTGAAAAATAATAATTGGTCTTAACGTTTTGGGTACAGTAGTATATAGCTTCAGGACATTTTAAATTTTTATTTATATACGTTAATCTACTGCTATATATAGTATATACGTAACAATTGCTAATAATTTTATAATAAAATTGGTCTTACTTTTAGGGCAGAGTAGTATGAATCATTGTCGGAAGTTGTCTTTTAACAAATTGCCATGAAGCTATTGTAATAATCACGAGAATTGTTCACGAGAATCTAGGTTTCCCTTAAAAGGTAAAAAAGATAAAATGATAATTGTGTATGCACTAAGTATACTTATTATATTTTCTTTTCCTTTTTCTTACGAGTTACTAATGATTCAACCGAAAATGACAAAAATATCAATTTCGAATGCATGGATTCATTCGCAAAAGAATACTTATTCTTCCACGGTTAAAGTCACCGCAAGGAAAAACCACATCGAACGCTTTCGAACCAAATTTCCGAGTACTAACCGGAAATGACACTGAATTAACCACACAGAAAACGATTTTTCTTGGAACTTCTCAGGCTGAAAAATCGTTCGAAAGAAAAAAACCTCAAGAACCTGGTCCAGGGTGTTCCTTCAGGAAATCACGCGTCCACTTTTCTAAAAAAAAAAAAAAAAAAAAAAAAAGAACAAAAATAGAATAAAAAAAAAAAAAAAAGATTATCCGGGAGGTTGGACACGCGTTCCAATTTATTTCCTGATCCCCAACAATCGAATCGGAAGAATAAACACTCTCGTTTGGTATTCTTTTTTCCTCACTCCCTCCCCTTCATCACGAATGTTCGATTTGCGTGTTCGACGGTAGCGGAACGTGCAACAAGTTGGTGGCAATTGCTGTCTGACCTGAAGAGGAATGCCAGAGGGAGGGTGGAGAGAACGCGCGTGTAGGCGAGCGAAATCGTTTGCATCGAACGCAATAGGGATGGCCAATAAATCGATTGTGGAGCGATTTTTGGTTATCTCGCCGATGGCAATTTGTATAAATGGAAGGGATATTACAATGACGATAAAATATCTCATTCCTTTTTGGAGATTCATTCATTTGATTCTATTGGTATATGTTAGGACAATGGTTCTTCAGCTATTTTGGTTCTCAATCCACTTTCAAATTTAAAAATTTCCAAAGAATCTCCACCAAAAAATATGAAAACAATATTGTATAAGTTTATATTTTAATATACATAAATGTAATAAATCATCTATGAAAAATATGCATAAATAATCTCAAGATTTTAAAATTGAATAAAAATTACAGAAAAAAAATTTCTAATTTAATTAAGTTTTATTAGTTAATTATAGGACAAAGCCGACTCGACTAGTGATAACACGCACATCTGAAAAATAGGAGACTTCGAATTTGTTAGTAGAGTTCATTATAGTTACTGCTTTCAGAAACGAGGAGATTTGATGTCGATTGGGACAACTTCAATAAATAATTGTCTCGTATCAACAGTCAGAATTCTGGGTGAGATTTTCCGGATTTTCTATTATATGACACATAAGAGCGGGACAGTTATTCTTGAAAATCTTCCTTGAAAGCAATGTCTTCATCAGTAGGCCTTCACAAATGAGGTTTGGTTCAATTTGTCGCTCTACGTTCATTTTTTGCACACTTTAGGCTAATTAGACAGGCACCTACTGTTTAAAGTGGATTCCGAACCACTAATAAACATCTATACCGCAGTAAATTGACTGGTTGGCTGTGGTACCAAAGGCCAGAGCACAAGCCAATTGGCCAACAGGCCACTTCAAAAACGATGAGACTTGATGGTGGTTGTGACAGCAATAATACACTCATGTCCATAAATTAAGGATAATGAAGTTCAGACAAAGAAAGAGACAGAAGCAAAACAAATTTGACTTATTTGTAAAGTCTATTTATTAAACAAAAGGTAAAGAACAAAAAAGATGCTATATGTTTGACATAATTCATAAAAATTGTGATTTTTACTCCCTTGAGCAAATTTCAAAAAAGAACCTATTTACAAAAAACAGTATAACATGGTTAGTAGGATGGTTAATATGGAGTATGTCTCCCGGACGATGCAATACAGGCCTTACAACGCCTAGGCATGCTGAGTATCAAATTATCAATCTGATCTTGGGGAATAATACACCACTCATCAAGCAATGCCCTCCGAAGTTCCGGTTGACAGGTGGGAGGGGGTAGACGGGCTGCAATTCGTCGGCCAAGCATATCCCATACAGGCTCTATTGGATTCAAGTCCGGTGAGTATGCTGGCCAATCCATACGGGTGATATGCTCCAATTGAAGGCATTCGTCTACAATGTTTGCACGGTGAGGACGGGCGTTGTCATCCATAAACAGAAATTCAGCACCCATGTCGCCCCGAAACAAACGTACATGTTGTTCCAGTATGACATCCCGACAGATGTGGCCTGTAATCGTTACACTCTGAACATGCAGGTCAGTTCTGGAACCAAGAATAATTCCTCCCCAAACGAGCCATCCTGCACCACCGTAACGGTGTCGTTCAATGGTGTTCTCTTGGTGGTAACGGGTACCTGGCGCTCTCCATATGAAAGTCCGGCGAGAATCAGACTGCAAACTAAACCTGGACTCGTCGGAAAACATCACACAAGACCACTGTTGCGGTGTCCACAATGCATGCTCTCTACTCCAGGTTAATCGCAGGTGACAGTGAGTTGCGGTAAGTGGAACACATCTGACAGGCCTACGAGCCAATGTGCCCTAAGCGTCTGTACACGGTCTGCCTTGAAACTGTCGTACCGGTAGCTGAAGAGAACTGACGAGACAGGTCTGATGCTGTGCTCCGTCTGTTTCTTTTGGCAGTAACTTCTAAATACCGGTCCTCATTTGGCGTTGTAACTCGGGGGGGCGACTTGTGCTGTAACATCTACTCACATTACCATCATCTTGGAATCGTTGCTAAAGCCTGGAGATGACACTCTGGGCGATTCCAAGTTCCTCGGATACTTCCAGCTGGGTACGTCCACATTCCAGTCGTCCGATAATTCTGCCACGTAAAAATCATCCAAATGCTTCCTTCGTGCCATAACTATGCGTTATTGCACTGAAAGGCTTTTTAAAGAGCTTGTGAACAATTTTACATGTTTGCCACCATTCCTTATATACCCCTCTCTTACACTCCCGTCATTGTGACGTACTATCCGCGCCATCTGGTGGTTTCCTGTAATTTGCATATTCTTCTTCAAGATGTGTGTGATAATTCTACAGGTGAAATTTTTATTTTAGAGTTCAATTTCTGTGTGATTCTGAATTATCCTTAATTTATGGACTGAGTGTAAATAAACGACTGGTATCGACAGTCAGATTGCTGAGGGAGTTTTTTTTGGAGGGGTTTTCTGATGTATAACATGTACGTGCGGGACAGTTATCCTTGAAAGTCTTTCCTGAAGTCAACGCCCTCCTTACATCATCCCTCAGCGGGCCTTCATAAATGGGGTTTGGTTTGCCGCTCGTCATTTTTTGCACACTTTAGGCTAATTAGACTGGGACCTAATGTTTAATGTGGATTCCGACCCACTAACAAACTTCCATACCACCGTCAGGATTCGAACCTGAAGCCTATCGTACCAAAGGCCAGAACGCTAGTCAATTAGCCATCGATGTCTGTTACAACGGGCTTTTTAAGTACAGACAATGTTTTGTGGTCTGATATCAGTTCATGTTAACAGCTTAAAATTCTCTTGCCGACTTGTCTGCTTGTATAAAGTTAGGCTTATGGTTATTAGGACAAAGCGACAAGCATCGACAATCATATTGTATTATGACAATTTTCCATGTTTCCTTCTCTGACACACACATGTTGGAAAATTGCCCCTAAATGGCCTACCTTCATGTCCTAACGATAGGCGGCCATATGGTCAATTGGCTAGCGCTCTGGCCTTTTTGTACCACAGGCTTCAAATTCAAATTCAGATTGTGACATGGATGTTTGTGAGTGGTTCGGAATCAACGTAAAACTGTAGATCCCGGTCTAATTAAACTAACGTGTGAAAAAAAAAAAAAAAAAAAAAAAATGACTGTAGAGCGAAAAAGGGAACCAAACTTATCGATGGACTGTTTGTGATATTCATAACTAGAATATGACGCCTACCGAATTGCAAAAGCAGCAAATTTGGTGGAAACACAAGCCAAATTGAAGCGGAAACATAAAGGATAAAACCTGATATGGCCCAACCTTAATTAATTTAAAAGTTTTTTATTTATTTATGAAGTAGGAGCACGTAGTGGCATGTAAAAACAATTTAAAAGCATGTGACTTTTACATGTTTATATTCTGCTAATCGCATATAAATCATGTTTTTTTTTTCCACTCTCAAATGCAGCTGATCTCTCTTTCAAGGATATTTTATTCTCTTTTTGGAACAATCGTGTTTAATTTATTACTAGGTCAAACAAATAAAAACCTTTACGAAAACAAAGCCTTTTAACACAAAATCCACGAAAATTTACATTTTTATTTAAAATTATCAGCAATTCATATGTATATTGCAATTGATACGTATATATATATAGCAATAGATATACGTATATAAATAAAAATTAAAAATGTTGTAAATAGAATACCTGAAGTTATTCGCTATATATATATCATTTCTGAAATAATACATGCTTTGTTTCGTTTTCTTGATAAATGTAACCTTACGAAAACAAAGCATTTTACCATAAAATACATAAAAATTTAAAATTTCAATTAAAATTATTAGCAATTCATGCGTATTATAGACATACACATTTAAAATGTCATAAAATGAATACCTGAAGCTATTCGCTATATATATAGGGAATCAGATGTCTGAGTGGCTAGCGCTCTAGCGCTCGGTACCATCGGTACTTTTGGGTTTGAGTCCCGGTGGTGCCATGAATGTTTGTAGTTGTTCGCAATCCACTTTAAACCGTAGTTCTCGAACTTACATGATGGTAGAGCGTTGCGGGGGTATTGTTACTCCGCGTCCGTAGCTTTATCTTCAAGCTACACATACCTAATGGGTAATGCTAAGTGAGTAACATCGGTTTGCCCTAAGGCATCAAAAACAACTGTCTAAGTGTTTGCCAGCTGCATTAGAAAAATTCGCTATATATATCATTTCTGAAATAATATATGCTTTGTTTCATTTTCTTAATAAATTTTAATCTTACGAAAACAAAGCATTTTACCACAAAAATTCAAAGAATAATAAATTCAAAGAATAAATAATTTTAATTGAAATTTTTTCAATTAAAATTATTAGCAATACGTATATAGATATATACATTTAAAATGTCATAAAAAAAATCTGGAGTTATTCGCTATATGTATCCTTTCTGAAATAATACATACTTTGTTTCGTTTTCTTGATAACAGAAAAACATAAAAAAAAAATATTAACATGTGAGCCAAGAATAGGAAAAAGGAAGATCAGGTTACGAATAACATGCAGAGATAAGTATTTTTTTTTTTTTTTGCAATATCATGGCCATGAAACTAATCGGTTTTTAATCAAAATTAAGACAGCTGTATATTTATAAAGTGTCAAAAATTGACATGCAAAACACTCTTTCTCCATTAGCGATTTGATCCTAATCTAATTTAAGACACAATTTTTATAGATTGTATCCAATGCAGTCTTATTAATTATATTCAGATAAACAGTTCAACGATTGGAATTAGAAAAATTATGATTGGAATATCTAATAAAGGTATTTGAATTAATCGTGTAGAAACTTGAAATGTATAGATTTGATTAAATTAATTTTTTTTTTAAGGATTTGAAGATTAAAAAACATATTACTTATCGTGTATTGGTAATGTATTTAGATATAATAATAATTTTATTTCTTTAATGCAGCTGGCAAATACTTAGACGATTATCTTTTATGCCATAAGGAAGGGCTGCACCGATGTTACTCACATAGCACTACCCAGGAGGTACGTGTAGCTTAAAGATGAGCTACACGCGGGTGACAATACCCCGTAATGCTCTACGATCCTATTAGACCGGGACCTACAGTTTAAAGTGGATTCCGAACCATTACATCCAGGGAACGAGCGCCAGCGCTATCCACTCGGCCATCTGGCCCCATATAAATAAATAGATTTGATAATTGTATTTATTGTTGTATTGTTGTGACTCATCCTCAATGTCCTGCAGCGCTAGACGGACACCCCATGAGTATATACAAGTTATACTCTAGGATAGAGAGGAAGAGGCAGCTTCTGTTGTGATGGAGCACCCGTAGACTTGACTCCGAATCGCTGAAGAAGGATGACAGTGCTTTTCGTGCTAACCCGCATTTGCATATCGTATGGGTGAAAAAACCCAGAAAACTCCCACCAGACAGTCTGACTAATGAAGCCAGATGCTGAACATCACAAAATCCATCCAGTCTCGTTTGGAAAAAGTGTCTACAACAATGCCACTAGCGGATTGAATAATGCCACCAGAGGATTGAACGATGCCACTAGCGGAACGCTCTAATCAATCATTTTAAGATATCTTGATTAAGTGAAGCAGGGATCAAATATGGCTATGGCTTTGGACATGGACATGGACTTTCTTTTGATCTTGCGAGGCAATTGCTTTCAAAATCCCTTTTCCAGGCTTTGTGTGTGTGTGTGTGGGGTGGGGTGTACCCCATCAGTGACGTCGAATCTCATTTAAATTATGGAGCATATTCAGGAAGTTTACAAAAAAGAAATTCAAAAATATTTAAAAAATTTAAAGTGCTAAACATTGATCACTAAACATTGTAATAAACACTGATTATTAAACATTGTACTAAACACTGATTATTAAATATTGTACTAAAACAAAGTACTATGATTACTAAACATAAGATTAAGTGCTAAACATTGATTCTTATATACAATTTTCAAATATTATTAATGCACTATATTATTAATGCATATATTATTAATGCAAATATTATTAATGCATATTATTAATTAAGTAATGCACTTTTATTTTGAAGTTTTTTTTTTTAAGTATATCATAATTAACATTATTCTAATTATTCTTTTCATAATTTTTTTTTTTACTAAAAATTGTCTAATTCATACAAAATTCTTCATTAAAACTAAACTTATGCATAAATTCTCCGAAATTTGATGAAACGAAATTGAAGTACATTTGTAACAATATATTCTTATATTCAATGTCAAAACCATCCATCCGAATTAGTGATAAAAGCATTGTCGTCATTAATAATAAAAGGTCATGGCTTTGTGAAAACGCCAATGACCTTTCTAGACCTTATAGGTCAGGAGTTAACATCACTGAGAATATCTTGGTCCTCCACTGTTTGGACGCGTCAGAGGATATCAGTGAAAGCTCACTGATATCACACTGTTCTTTACGACGCAGAAACCAGCGTAATCTTTGTTGCAAAACAGTTCTGAACTTCCCATCCAAGGTGTTCTGTGAGATAACACACGGAGATGAATCACGCTGTTGATGTCGATTTATCTCCTAAAGATTCAAAGTCATTTTGCTTTTTTTTCTGCTGGGAACTTGTTTGGAAGCAGAGTTGTTTATTTTAGCCTCAAGGATTGTCAAAAGGGATTAGAGACTCAAAGAGGACGAAGTTTGTTTGGATGTAAAATGAGTGTTTTGTTTGATGCCTGGACTGATATGACGAATGTATGTCTTAGTTTGACATATATTTTTGATTTTAACGGAAAATAAATATTTGGTTGGTACGAAACGATATTTTTTAAAAATTTGTTTTCGTATATTGAAACGTCACATTCCGCTAAAGCAGCGTCGAGATTTGAAATTTTGGTTCAATGTTCGTTTGCCTCGGTGTTTGTTTGCAGTTTGCAGTTTGAATGTCAAAAACAAATTCCCCTTATCTCCTTACGAGTGGCGGCCTAGTGGCCAACTGGCTAACGCTCTGCCTTTGGTACAAGCTTCAGGTTCGAATCCTGGAGATGGCAAGTTTATTAGTGGTTAGGAATCCACTATAAACTGTAGGTCCCGGTCTGTTTAGCCCTCGTGTGCACAAGATGACCGTAGAGCAAAAAACCAAACCAAATCCTTTTGGATATTCGTATATCCTTTGATGCGTGATCAAAAACCTATTCTAGGTTGAGCGGAGGACCTCAATGGTCGAGTAACTCGCGCTCTGGCGTTTAGTGCCACAGGTTTCGGAGACCGATCCCCTGTGGTGCCATGCGTGTTTGTAGTAGTTCGGAATCCACTATAAACAGTAAGAACGTTAGGCGTAGGTCTCACAACCCTACCCAGTAAAAAAAACATCTCCTGTCAGTGTTCCTCACAAATGTTTTTGTAATCGATTACATTTGGTTGATCACTACATCACAGCTATAAACTCTTAAGGATTCTTTATGAACATGAAGAATCTTCAAGAATTACAAGTTGAAATTCAAGTATTCGAATCACCACTTTAAATTAAGGACCATTTTAAATCATAGGTTCTGGTCTAATATGACTGTAAAGCGTTGGGCGTAGAGCTGGCAACCCTACCCCGTAGAAAGTCAGCTTCACGGAATCAAGTCAGATTTCTACCTACGGGTGTTCCATCACAAACAGAAGTTGTCTCTTTTCCTTCCACCATGATACCATGGGTTCGTAGGTTGGGCCAAGATGTTTACGAAGTGGGAAAAGAAACAACAACACAACAGACTGAGCGGGAATTTTGTTTCCTCAGAAGTCAGCAAATGTTTTCACATGCGCTGTTCCATCCAGACTAAAGTGCAGAGTGCGTTCGTGTGTGGCCCTGAAAGTTCAGGCATTTAAGTATAGACGTGGCTTAGTATAACCAATAGAAATGCTATTTATCGAATGGAGTACTTTTAGGGTAAGGGTGTTCCGTATTTGAATATTATATGGGAGAGAATCTGTAAAACTCTCAACAGGTAGCCAGAGCATCGATGCGAGACGCTTACATTGCATCAGAATTATTGTAATGTCTCCACGTTTTTGTGAGGGGTGACTTTAATACACGAACTTAACATATTCAAACCTGCATCAACCGGAATGCTGGCTATGAATTGTCATTGGTTACAAGTCAGGCATTTGTGTTAGTTAGACAGATATTTTTAATGGAAAACGAGTGTTACATCAGATTCGGTAGGTAAACTAATCGTAAAAGTAATTAGTAATCGTTATGTTTTAAGTGTTATTTTGCGATTAATTTGATTGTTTAGTTCGGTAGTTATAAAGAATTTTGTTTGAAATGTCTGTATTTTGTTCGATTATTTGACGTGTATTAGCGAACATATCAAAGAATATTATTTAGTGTTTTAAAGTAAGGAATATTGGAACTATTTCGAAAATATTTCATAAAAGAAGGAAAATATATTTCACTTGATGATTAAGGAGAAACTGAATTCAATTTACAAAATTTCTTACATGAAATGCATTTATTTTTTTCTGTAAAAAAAAAACTAATGTAAAAGAAGACTTGTATTGCTATAATATCTTTTGTTTTTTGCAGTTTTTATCATATGGGAACATGACGTATCATTGTCTTGGCTAGAGGTCCGTTGCGTCTTTTAAAAAGCGAATCTATAAAATAAAAATACTTCTACTTAAGTTATTATTTAAAACAGATTAATTTCCTCGCCCAACACCAACTTTCATTTCAGAAAATTTTATTTAAAATAAACGTTGATTTTCACGTGATTTTATCCATGTTTGTTTTAAAATTGGTATGCTATATATTGACAAATATCAAGTCATGTGCTCTGTAGTTCAGTTTGAATTGTCCGGCTTTCAAAATACAAACAGATTATTGTATCAATATCCTTTAAAATAGGGACTAAGGATTAGTTGAAGTTTATGAAATGCAAATGAACCAAATGAAATGAAGAATTAAAAATTTCAATTTAAAAATTAACTTTAGACTTTAATTTCAACAAGATTGTTTTCAATTAAATTCCATCATGCAAGTGAGCCACGAAGTAATTTAAAATTATTTTAAAAATTTATCAATTAAAAGTTTCAATAAAAAGAAATTAACTTTAGTTTATATTTTCAACAACATTGTTTTGATTAGAATCCATGCAAAAGATGCAAGTGAGCCATGAAGTAATTTCAATTTATTTAAAAATATACCAATTGAAACTTCAATCAAAAGAAATTAACTTTTGTCTTTAATTTCAACAGTATTGTTTTAGATTAAAATCCATCAGGGATGCAAGAGAATCATGAAGTAATTTTAAATTTATTTCAAAATATCCCCAATTAAAACTTCAATCAAAAGAAATTATCTTTAGTTTAGAATTTCGACAATATTGTTTTAGATTAAAATCCATCAGAGATGCAAATGAACCAATTTTAATTTATTTAAGAAATTTATCAATTAAAAACTTCGATCAAAAGTAATTAACTTTAGTTTAGAAATTCAACAAGATTATTTTGGATTAATTTGGACATGCAACAGGGAATCATAATCACTTTAGAATCTTCTAGTATCTGAAGGTAAAGTCTGCAACGGGCGCAAGAAGCATTAGCGGATCTGGACCTGAACCAGCCTACACAAATTAAATCTGGGCTTTTAAAATCTGTAAATAAAGACTTTTAAAGCAAAAACTTTCTTGTGATCATTATCCATATAATGTTTCCGAATAAATAATCAAACAATTTTAAATTTATTCAAACATTTTTGGCATCAAAACATCAACATATGGCTATGGTAACAAACACTAAAAGTAGTCACATGATTTTTTTTTCAAAACTCTCTCCAATTTATTTACTTCCGTTCTTCGTATTAAATAAATAAAATAAAAAAATCTCGCAAATAACACAATCGATTTTCCTTCACATTAGCTATGCACTAATTGATCCTGATGGAATTTAGTATTTTGATCAGCGAAGTCAGCAGGATTCACTTCGAGTTCCTTGTGATTAATTAAGGTGCAAATATTTGCAGGAGTTAATGCTGTGTAACATCCTGATTAATTGATCAGGTTTTGTTTGCTTTCAACAACAAATCCTTCTCTCTCGCTCCTGCTACTGGTTTTTATAAGGTTAACCTTTGCTGTGGGTACGATAATCGCATGCCTTGCTTGGCTGAAAGCTGCAAAGCACTACGAAGGCTATTCAGGAAGTGCTTTTCGCTGTAAGCATTTAGCAAATCAGAGCTATTCAGGCGGAGTTCCTAGTTTCGTGAACCTTAAGGTTTAATAAATTATCGAGATTTGGAATAAGGTTCTTATCTTGTTAATGTTTAGTGCAGATTAATCAATTTCGTATTTTGAAAACAAATCTGTTAGATAAATACCAGAAACATTTAATTTACCATCCAATTGATTTTATGTCTTTCAAACCGATTTTTTTGGGGGATTATAGGGTTTGAATAAATTACATAATTATATATATTGCCTTCTTGACATTAAGGAATCTGAAAAAGTATAAATAAATATACTGTTAATCTGTCTGCCAATAAGGTTTTCTATGGGTTAAGAAATCTGTTTAAATCGCAGTGTATAAAGCAGATAAACTAAATTCTTGTTATGTAAAACCCTCATTAGACCTAATTTGGTCTATGATTCTGAAACATGGACTTTGAAAAGTTCTGATGATTCCCATTTGGGTATATTTGTGAGGAAGACTTTAAGGGCTATTCTTGGAGGTGTTAAGGAAAATGTTTGTTGGAGAAGGTATAACGCAGAAATACATAAATGCTATAAAGACCCAGATAGCATAAAATTTATTAAGAATAATAGATTAAACGGGGCTGCTCATGTTTTTAGAATGAGTGATCTAAACCTTGTAAAAGGGCTCGTTTGGGCAAAGCCATAGGTACAAAAAGGAAGAGGACGATTCAAGTTGCGATAGATAAAAGCAGTTGAAAAAGATTTTGCTGTACAATGAGTTGAGAATGGGAGGACCCTTATTACCCAAAGGAATGCATGGAAATCTCTTCAAAGGAAAGCCTTGGCTCACCCTGGTCTGTAGTGCTAATGACGATGATGAAATTATCTTTTAAATTCGAATAATGTTTCATTAAATAAAAGTTTTTATTCACAATGATGATGTCCTTTTTTTTATTAATATTCGCACTTCATCAAATACATTCTATCGTTCATAAAAATATAAATAATTATTCATACAACGATTACAAAATAAAAAGATCTAGATTGTATAAAATTTTTAAGATCCATAGATTAAACTGGGTTGTTCATGTATTTAGAATGAATGATTTAAACCCTGTAAAAAGACTCGGTTTTTCAAAGTTGCAGGGACAAAGAGGAAGAAGACGACCCAGTTGCGATGGATGGACGCAGTTGAAAAAGATTAAGAATTGGAGGACCATTGTCAAATGGAAAAGGAAAGGAATACATGAAAATGACAAATCTACATACTCCATGGAACATATGGAAATCTCTTCAAAGGAAAGCCTTGGCCCATCCTAGACTGTCGTGCTATTGATGAAAATACTGTTAATCACCTAAAATATTTTTGAACTCGAACCACCACCTGATTTCGAACCACTAACAAACATCCATCCTGGAGGGGCATGGATGTTTGTTAGTGATTCGGAATTCACTTAAACTTTAAGTCCCGGTCCAATTAGCCCAAAGTGTGCACAAAAATGACCGTAGAGCGACAAACCAAACCAAATCTCCAGAAATGCAAAATTATTTGCTTTATTATAAAATAAAATACACATTGTTTGTTACTGAGTCACCAAAAATACAACCTTTTCTATAAATTAATAAAAAATCAATTTATTAAGTTCATTAAAAATTTTCATATGAATTTTGAAGGAGATCATCTGATATCCTTGAAGTTGTTGATGATCTGAAAATTGTAAAAAAAAAAAACAAAGAACTTAAACTTAATATATACATTGTAGCATATTTCTCAGAAATGCATTAATTAACTCCATATGTCTTAGAAAAAAAATCTCCAATAATTAAAGAAAAACATTCGAATGCTAACATTACATTTTCATTAAACAATTCGTCTTCATTAGCAATGTCATTCATTATATTCAATCTATGGCAAAATCTGACAGTAAACATAAGATATTCGTTTTTAAATTCCATTAACACTTGATTTTTTTTTCATTTTATTTTAATCATTTCTGATATCTATTTTCTGATATCTAATAACAGTTTTCATTCAAATGGTATTCAATTGGTATGCAATGCAAATTTTTAATGACAAGGCTACACTATTTTAACTACACATACCTAAGTTTGGCGAATAAGTAGCATTTAATATGGGAACCCATACGAAACCTCACACGATTTATCATATCGGGAATATTCATTAAAAACATATTAGTAATGAGGCCTATCATATTTAATTTGTATTGCAACTTTTACAACAGCTTCCCTTGAACTTTATTTATGCCTTTAAACTCTTTTTAGTACTTTATTAATATTATCTTCCGTCTTTTTTTATGCTATTTATCATTTTATACATATCTTGCCTTAGGATATCATATTAATTACAGCTTTTAATTCTCCATGGCAACGTATAATTAATATTTATGGACTCAATATGCTATGCACTATACGTTTTCATTGATATCGTTGCATATTTTAATCTTTAATTTTAATGGGAAAATAGCATTTATTTAGTATTGAATCAAATTTTTGTCTATAGCAGAACTTTCTTAAAATGCTCGTCAATTAATAATGTTATCCGTTGTATTTAAATTACAAAGAATTTTTTAGAAAAGCAAAAGTTCGATGCTCTTTGTAACCAGTTTTGCATTCACTGTTTACAAAAACGAGGAGAAGATTCGATGGCGATACCACGTGTGAGTATCACATCGATAAACAAAATACCTCATAGGTTTTATGGGTTTCCCTCCCCTATAAGACACATAAATACTTGGAAATTATCCCTGAAAATGCTTAAGGAAAACAATATCCTCACAGGTTATTATGTGAAATATACATAATAAAAAAAAAATTGAATTTCGATACAAAGATTATGTAAACTATTTACATTAAATTAGAGTAAGTCACTAACTAACTAACACCCTGGAACTGCAGCCCATGGTGGGACAAGGACATCCTTCTACTGGTATATTTCGAGACAAGAGATGTTTTTTTTTACAGGGTAGGGTTGTCAGCCCATTGCTTAACATTCATATTAGATAGGGACCTACGGTTTAAGGTGGATTTCGAACCACTACAAACATTCATCGCACAGCAGAATTCGAACTGGAACCCCACATAAGACAATAAATATTTGGAAATTATCCCTGCAAGTCCATTGAAAAGACAATAATCCTGTTGGCTATGACCAATTACATTATTAAATATTAAATATGGTATATTTTGCGAAATATACCCTGATGCCTCAGGTTTCGGGTTCGAGTTCTGGCTTTGGTTGTTTTTAGTGGTTCGAATACACTTTAAACCGTAGGTTCCTGTCTAATATGACTATAGATCGTTGAGCGTAAGGTTGACAACCCTACCCCGTGTAAAGAAAATATCTTCTATCTCCAAATTCTGCCAGTAGGCAGACGGCCTTGGCCCTCCATGGGGCTGTTGTGCCAATGATGTTAATGATGATGAACTAAATATATAAAAAAATGTTTCTTATGTTTTGTGTTTGAAATGGAAACGAAATAAAAAATATTGTTTTTCCAGTTATGAATATAAGGATATATTCAATTTATTTGAAATTTGCATTTTAATATTTATTTGCCTTCTAGGATAATATAATCATAATTATTTTTAAATGCTTAAATATATAAATTTTCCCTTCACCATAGATTTATACCATTAATACCCCTCGAGAAATAAATTTTTTTCTTTGTTAATGTTAATATTTATGAATCCATTAATAGAATGAATGAATTCCATTATAATCATACATTATCACATTATTATGTATGAATCTATTTATGCCACCAACATTACAATACTTAAATAACTGGATACCTAAATCAAATCATTAGTTTATCGTTTGTTTACTTTAAACACATTATTGTTTCACATAAATTTAAAAAAAAAAACAGTTTATTATCTGTGCATGTGCAGATGTGCATTACACATGTGCATGCCATTTGTTTATTCATTGTTTATTTCCGTCCATAAAAATAAGTTAATATTTATGAGTAATTCAATAATGCATTATTATGTATTAATCCATTTATGTCGTCAGCATTACAATACTTAAATAACCAGAAACCGAAATCTAATCATTAGTGTATTGTTTACTTTAAACACAATATTCTTTCACATAAATTTAAAAAAAAGAATATATTTTTATCTCCAATACGCGTGTGCATGTCATTTGTTTATTTCCGTCCATAAAAATAAATTAAATTTTATGAATAATTTAGTAATATGATTTTTTATTAAATTAAAAAAAAAAATATATCTTTCAAAAAAAATCTAAGTCAAATTTTGTTTCACATAAATTAACCAAGTCAGTTTATTTTTATCTCCAATACACGTGTGCATGTCATTTGTTTATTCGAATAATTTCATAATACATTATTATGTATGAATTTATATCTATGATATTTATGAATCCCATTATATCATCAGTATTACAATACTGGAAACCTAAATCTAATCATTAGTTTATCGTTTACTTCAATCACATTATTGTTTCACATAAATTTAAAACAAAAAGAGTTTATTTTTATCTCCAATACACGTGTGCATGTCATTTGTTTATTCATTGTTTATTTCCGTCCATAAGTTAATATTTGTGAAAAATCTAATAATACATTATTATGTATAAATCCTTATTTATGATATTTATGAATCCCATTATATCACCAGTATTACAATACTCGATACCAAAATCTAATCATTAGTTAATCGTTTACTTTAAACACATTATTGTTTCATATAAATTTAAAAAAAAAAAAAACAGTTTATTTTTATCTCCAATACACGTGTGCATGTCATTTGTTAATTCATTGTTTATTTCTGTCCGTAAGAATAAGTTAATATTTATAAGAAATTTAACAATACATTATTATGTATAAATCCATATTTATGAATCCATTTATATCATCAGCACTACAATAACTGAAAACCTTAATCTAATCATTAGTTTATCATTTAATTATTGCTTCCCATTAAAAAAAGTTTATTTTTATCTCCAATACACGTGCGCATGTCATTTGTTTATATTTATGAAAAATTTAACACTACATTATTATGTAGGAATCCATATTTATGATATATATGAATCCATTTATATCATCAGTATTACAATACTGAAAACCTAAATCTAATCATTAGTTTATCGTTTACTTCAAACACATTATTGTTTCACATAAATTTAAACAAAAAAAGAGTTTATTTTTATCTCAATGCACGTGTGCATGTCATTTGTTTATTTCCGTCCACCGTTTCCGGTTTCCGCGGTCGAACACGTGCAGCACAAGCGGACATCCAACAAAGCAAACGATACATAAATAAAACTGCAGCAGACGACCCTACAAGCGGTGGATGGAATGTTTGACCGCGTTTGTCCGTCACACCGTTGCATATGACCATTCCGGGAAATGTTGAATCAGTCAATCGTTTCGCTTGTCGACTGAATCGAATCATGCATGGCATTTTTTTCTGCCACCAACTATAATATCCGACAAGGCAAGCGTGTTGCCGATTACACGACCTGCACGTGTAGCCGGCAACATGCTTTTTATTTTATTTTTTATTTTTTTTACCTTTTTTTTTATTCTCTATGCTGCAGTTACTACAGCAGTTCTCGTGGGCCGCGCATGGTATTCGCTACCTTTGGTGGTAAATAGCTTACAGGCCTAATTGGCATGGAGGCGTACACTGCGTGGAAGTTAATGAACTATCGTGGGTAAAAAAAAAAAGTTTGAAGCTGAGATATTTTCAGATTAGTAGCATGTCCCTAAATGAGGAGCATGGCTTGGAACGTTTCTTTTGTGTGTGTGTGTGTGTGTAAAGTCCATAGATGATGGGCGTAGTAGCATGTGATTTGGAAATCACACGCAATGGATGCTACTAGTAGGTGTTCTTTTTAGTTTGGCATTGGACTTTTTTTCATCCCAAACTTCCGATCTAATTCTACCAAATTAGGTTGTCAAAGTTCAGTTTTTTTTTTTTTTTGAAGCAATTGTAGTGGTGGTCGTTTAAGGACAAAAGTTTTTAACAAAAAGAATTTCGAATGGTGCCAGTGTCCGTCTGCTTATTCATTCAAACTGCGTGCTTTTTGGTAGTTCAAGTATGCAATATTTTCTTTTCATCATTTCGAATTTTTCAAGTTTGTCGTTTTTTTTTTTGTTTGGCAACAGTTGTAAAAATCACTGATCATTTTTTTAAATACAACTTGAAAATATATATACATTCCTTCTTTGTATGTATTACTACATATATTAGATATAGAGATACAAATGCAAGCATTCAAAAATTCCAGATTTCCATGAATTTTTTTTTCTCGAAATTCAGTATAAGAAATAGTAATGTATATAAGATTTTCATTTGCTTCGTTTACACACAAATCATGCAGTTTATAACAATGTATAATCATCGGCAAATCCTCTCTAGCAATTCTTCGAATTTTCAAATTTGTCTATTTTTTGTTCTATGTTTGGCAACAATTGTAAAAACCACGTGATTATTTTTTTTGGAATTCCAACTTGAAAGTATCTTTTGAAGTCCTTTGTATTATTACATATTTTTAGATGTAGATGTACAAAGAAAGCATTCTAAAAATATCAGGTTTCCGTGAATATTTTTTTCCCCGAAATTCAGTATAAGAAATAGTGATGTATATACGATTCTAATTTGTTTCTTTTATACAAAAATAATGCAGTTTATAATAACGATATAATCATCGGCAATTCCTCGAATTTTCATATTTGTCTGGTTTTTTTTTTTTCCTTTGTTTGGCAACAATTATAAAAATCACGTGATTATTTTTTGAACTCCACGTAACCAACCAACCAACATTCGTTTCCTTCCTTTGTATTGCTACATATTTTAGATGTAGATGTACAAAGAAAGCATTCTAAAAATATTAGGTTTCCATGAATTTTTTTTTTTTCAGAAATTTAGTATAAAAAAATAGTAATATATATACGATTTTATTTTGCTTCTTTTACATCAAAATAATGCAGTTTATAATAACCAAATAGTCATCGACAATTCCTCACTATTTCAAACACATTTTTTAAAATCATTTTTATATATTTTAAATTTCTATATATTTTTTTATTTTTTATTTATGGATTTGAGCAATCGAACCGACTTATTTTATTTGTTGGTATATTTAAACGATATGATAATCAAAGGAATTGAAAAAATTTTTTTTTTGTACTTAATATATTTATCTAAACAATATGTAGATAAGCTGCATTTAAACTGATATATAGCAATAAAATGTAACATATATACTCAAATTGCGAGGTTTTCCATTGAAAAATGAAAGGTTTTAATTCTTCATCATAACTAAACGCAGTAAAGGTATTAAAAAGTGTTTTTATTATTTTATTCGATTTTTTTTCAAGCAATTTCTAAAAATACAATGTTAAAATCAATGAATTATTATTATATAATAATGAATTATTATATAATAATGAATAATTATTAATTGTTAATATAATAATGAATGAAAATGATTTTTTTTTTATTTTTTGCCATTGAAGATTTTATGTTCTCATTACCGTAATGCAGATCGTTTTTTGGATTATACTACGATACTAAACTCTTTTAAATAATAAAATTATAAAAATTAATAAAATAATTATAAAAACAAACAAAATAATATAAAACTAAAAAAAAATTTTAATACTACATTATTTTGAGCAACAGAAGCAAATTAAAATCGTATATACATTATTATTTCGTATGCTGAATTTCCGGGCCTGATGGCTGGGTGACTAGTGTTCTGTTCCCCATGTTAAGAGTTCAAACCTCGACGGTACCATGGATGTTTGTAGTGGTTCGGAAACCACTTTAAACCGTCGGTCTCGGTCTAACATGATTGTAAAGCGTTGGGAGAAGGGGCTGAAAACCCTACCCCATAAAATAAAAACATCTCCTACAATTATCGCCTAAGCTAATTTTGCGTCACTTCGCTTTTATAAAAAAACAAGATAATAAATAATAATAAATACATAGCTTTTGTTGCATTTCACGTTACTTACAATTTTTCATCTTAACATGCGGTTTCTTTTTTATTTTGTTACAACCAACAATTCGTTCTGGCATTATAAAATATAAAAAAAGCTCTAGTCACAACGTTCACAAGAATTAATGTAATAATTAAATATTTTTTTATAATAATATCAAAACCCTTTCTTTAAATTATGAGAAAAAAACACACGGTACAATATCATCTATTTAAAAAAAAAAAAAAAAAAAAAACATTGACAAAAAGCCATTGGTAAATTGGCCCTATAGCTAATTTTATATCAGGTTACTTTTACAGTTTGTTGTTTTGTTGTTTTTAGTTTGCTGGTTCTTTTAATAAAAAATAAGATAATAAATAATAATAAATGTACAGCTTTTGTTGCATTTCACGTTACTTACAATTTTCATCTTAACATGCGTTTTCTTTGCGAATTCGTTACACAACCAACATCAATTCGTTCTGCCATCACATCAAAAACTACACATTCTTCTTTTTTTTTTCCCGTCCTTTTAATTAAGGCATTCTTGCACGACTTATTCTTTATCACAACCATGACGATTATTTGATTAAAAATTCTCCAGTCGAGGAAGTTTCATCAACTGCATTATTCTCGCGGATTATAAATTTCCCTTTGAACTTTTTTGAGACAGGCATCCTCAATTGCAGAAACCAACTGCATGGCTTCGGGACAGAGCAGAGCCATTCGAGATGCCTGTCTGTCCTAGGAGGACCATTTATTTAATCATTTCTACCCTCCCCTCACCATACACCCGATGATAAAACGGGTGCACTTAAGAGGGTAGAAACGGGCGACAATGTCTCGGGGTCAAATCAGTCGGGTGTGGCCCGCAAAAAATAAAATTAGGGCCCTAATAGACGAATATTGGACCATCCGTGGGCTTGAGAACTTGAGGTCCCACCTTATCACTTAGGGCGATAAAAATGGATGGCAAACGCGTCGGATGGTTTGCTGTTTCCATTCTCTCCTGGCCACATCTTTCCTCCTTTCCAATGTTATGCTACCCCTCTGGCATGTGTTATGATGTTTTTATGCACGTAATGATCTGGTTGAGCAATGATATCATCCATCAGTTGTCCGTGGACAAGGTTTAAAGACGATGAGTGATTTGATGATTTGAGAGTCCAAAGCTCGTTGGAGAGTGAGTTGTAGTAGCTATTGAACTGGGATTCCTTGAACTTTTTCAAGATTATATTTATTAATCTTGCACGCAATGAACTGGTATCTTGTAGTTTTAAACCTTGCACATCATTAGCGATTTAAAAATTCAATGCTCGTTGAAGCAATTCAATGCTCGAAGATTTTAATGTTGTTAATTAGAGGTTAGGATTCTTTGAATATATTAAAAGTTAATGTCAAGATTTAAGTTGTTTGAACTTGCATCTTGTTTGTGATTCCCACCCATCATTAGAAGCTGTATTATGAAGTAAACATTTACTAATACACATGTATAGGATTGGTATCTTCTGGCACAACCACCAAAAGTTTATACTAAAAATACATAAAAACATTTTAAACATATTTTATTTTATATCATCCATCAGTTGTCTGTGGACAAGGTTTAAAGACGATGAGTGATTTGATGCTTTTAGAGTCCAAAGCTCGTTGGAGAGTGAGTTGTTGTAGCTATTGAACTGGAGATGAGATGGGATTCCTTGAACTTCTAAGATTGTATTTATTAATATTGCGCGCAATGCAGTTTGAAAGAACTGATTACTTGTAGTTTTCAAATCTTATACATCATTAGTGTCTTAAAAATCCAATGATCGTTGAAGATTTTAATGTTGTTAATTAGGGGTTAGATATCTTTGAATATATTAAAAGTTAATGTCAAGATTTAAGTTGTTTGAACTTGCATCTTGTTTGTGATTCAATAAGATGCAATCAACAAGACGATCATCCCATCATTAGAAGCTTTTATTATGAAGTAGACATTCACTAATACACATGTATGGGAGTGGTTTCTTCAGGCGCAAGTGCCAAAATATATATATTAAAAATACATAAAAAACATTTTTAATCATATTTCCATGTATTGCAATAAAGAGTGTTAAAATATTTTGGCATTTGAGGCAATATTTCACACCAAACAAAAGTGATTTGATGATTTGAAAGTTCAAAGCTCGTTGGAGAGTGAGTTGTAGTGAACTGCAGATGGGATGAGATTCCTTGAACTTCTTCAAGATTATATTTATTAATCTTTGCACGCAATGCAGTTTGAATGAGCTCATGTCTTGTAGTTTTTAAACCTTATACATCATTAGCGTTTTAAAAATTCGTGCTCGTTGAAGATTTTAATGTTGTTAATTAGAGGTTAGGATTCTTTGAATATATTAAAATTAATGCCAAGATTTAAGTTGTATGAAATTGCATTTTGTTTGTGATTCAACAAGATGCAATCAACAAGATGATCATCCCATCATTAGGAGCTTTATTATGAAGTAAACATTCACTAATACACATGTATGGGATTGATTTCTTCAAACACGACCATCAAAAGGTATATATACTAAAAATACATAAAAACATTTTTAATCAAATTTCTATTTATTACAATATATTGTTATTTGAAGCAATATTTCACATCACAATCTATCAATTAAACATTTTAAATCTAAATATGTTAGATTCAACATACGATTAGTAGTACTTACTGATAGATTAATAAATATGTTTCTAAAATATCAATATAAAAATTAGCCAATCCTTCGAAAGATTAATGATCTACAATTTTAAGTCCCATGAATTTCAACATATTTTCAATATATTCAAAGCCAACTTACAGATGACTTTAGTCATAAAAATTCATATTTTTTTTTTTTTATATTTTAGTTCATTAAATTCGTGTTCTTAAAACAAAAAGTTATAAAGCAGTTAACTTATTATAGAACCCATGACTTAGTTAAATGTTATTTTATATGAATATTTTTTTAATTGTGCTTCACACACACATAAGGATATATACTCGTATTTGTAGTGCATGTATAAATATATATACATGCAAGAGAAATATCAAAAAAAACTTTTTGATATATAAGACTCTAATAAGGTCGATTGTCACGTATGCTGAAGAAACGTGGACATTAAACGCTAAAAACTTGGACTACATCAGGGCTTTTGAGAGGAAAATTTAGAGAAAAATTTTTGGACAAAGAATTGATAATAACATATGGATGAGAAGACCAAACAAAGAAATTGAACACCTAATTAAAAAATAGAAGCATTGTGAGATACATCAAATCTCAAAGAATCCACTGGCTCTGGCATGTACATAGCAGAGATGAAGGAAGCATCATTAAAAGGATTGTGTTATGTAAAGTGTTTTCAATAATAGGAAGACGAAGGGAAAGGTGGATTGATGGTGTCAAAAAGGATCTTGGACAACTGAAAATTATTAATTGGAAGAGACTGGCACTGGAGCGAGACAGATCGAGCTGCTGTGTTGGAAGCTCAAGCCTATACAAAGCTGTAACGCCAGTAAAGAAGACGAGAAGTAATCATAAAAATTAATATTTTTTAATATTTTATATCATTAAATACGTTTCCTTAAAATAAAAGGTCATAAATAAAATTTAACCTATTATAGAACCCATGAATCATTTAAATATGATTTTATGAATGCTATTTTTATGTATGTATATATATATATATTAAGAGTAGTAGATAAGTTGCGCATATATATATGTTTAGAATACAAATGAATGCAATTAATTAGATAAATGAATTTAACTTATACCTTTTAGTATATAAACACATTAATTATGCAAACTATGCTGATAAATACTATAAATAAATGAATAGAAATTCTTTTAATTATCTCATAAAAGCTTTATAATAAAAAATAAATTGGTCGACTACATTCTTGTAGAAGAATGAGTGTTTTCAATTATGATAAATAAAGTAAAATATTTTAATTTCCACGCGTCTAAAATTGAACTGCACGTGCCTAATTCCCCAAAATTGACTTCTTGCTGCACTTTTCAGCAAATAATTGAGAATTGTAAAAAATGAGGAAAACAGATAGAAGGAAAAACCCTTTGAAGAAAGGACCAGTCACGAGACTTCCCTTTCATACAAAAGGAAATCATAATTCGATTAATGCAGCTCGTGAACAATTTGCGGCTCTGTACTACATCATTTACCCACTTTTTCATCATGTGTTAAATTAATGTTTTATAAAAATGCTATTGTTTATGCTATGCTATTACATGATGTTCGTGATATCCATAAAATATGTAAGTGACAAGAAATTTATTTGTAGTTTTGCCAGATCGGCATCAATTAATAAAATACAAGATATCTGATAACCATTGGACTCGTTATTACGAAACAGTGTAAGATAGACAGATATAAAATATTTTTACTTTCTTACAATGCAACTACAAAAATTATTTGCCTTAATTCAAGGCAGTACTTACAATCGAAACCATAGTTCCATTGGTATTGGCAAGTGAGTATCTGAGGAATTTATGGAATTCTAAATAAATACTCTCCAGATTTAATTCCTTCGAATTCTTTTCAAAAGGGTTTATATGAAAGATTGTGTTTATTTGTCGATTTGTCATCCGATTTGCAGAAACTTAAACGACGTATTACAGCTACTATTAACCAAAACTCTTCAGATGCTTACCAATTCATGGTAATCATGTTAATCAATAAATGCAGTATGAAATCAAGTTTCATTTGCACGTACTGCCATCAACCAAGGAATCTGACATTGAAATTCAGATATTTACTAATACATCTTCAGATGCTTACCAATATATGATAATCATGTTAATCAATACATGATATGAAATCGAGTTTCATTTGCACGTACTGCCATCAACAAAGGAATCTGGCATTGAAATTCAGATGTTTACTAATACATTTTCTAGATATGGTATGAAATCTAGTTTATCAATTCATTTCAGGTATTACCAATGCATATAAATTCAGGTTAATCAATCTTCACATGCTTATTAGTAGGAAATTGAATCGTTTCATTGGCACGTACTGCCATCAACCAAGGAATATGACATGCTTATCAATGCTTTCAATCATCTTCAGATGGTAATCATTCTAATCTCTTCATGGTATGCATGGTAATCATCTTTAGATAATACTGCTATCATCTTCAATAAATCTGATCTTATCATGGTAATTCTTATCATGGTAAAAACACATTGTTCAGATGCTTTATCAATGCATAGTAATCATAAATAATCGATACATAGTATTAAATCTAGTTTATTTGCATGTAATCTAAATAAATCGAGCATTGTAATCTTCCGATGCTTATCAATGCATTGTAATCATCTTCAAGATAATACCAATGCATCAATAATCATCTTCATAATACATAAGCATTATGTCCATTGCTTATCAATGCATCTTTAATAAATGCAAGGTGCATGGTAATCATCTTATCAATGATAATAACAAAATAAATACATGGTAGCATTGTAATCATCTGCTTATCAATGCATAGTAATCATAAATAAATGCAAGGTGCATTGTAATCCTTTTCAATGATAATAAAAATGCATGGTAGCATGGTAATCTACCAATGCTATCAATGCATAGTAATCATAGCCAATACATTGTCATCCAATGCATGATAATAATGAAAACCTATGAAATGAAATGAAACCATTATTAAACTATATTAAATGCATTGTTTCTTATTAAACCATCATTATTACCTAATGAAGCCATTACCAATGCATGATAATGGTTTCATTTGCCCGTACTGCCATCATCACCAAGGAATCTTACATTGAAATTTATTAATTTGTAGAGTTACTTTGTAAGTTAGTACAGGCATTTTCTTCTAGTTTAGCATTTCTTTTTGTTTCCACTTAATTTCAGATACTGTCAACAAAAATCTTCTACCGAAAAGAGAAAATTCATTGCTGATACTCTATCGGAATGAGGTATATGATTGTTCATAATAAAGTATTATTCAAAATGAAAGACTAATACGTTGGAGAATTTTTTATAAGCATAAACTATTCAGGTCTGCAGTAACAAATTCATGATAGCTGTATTTTTTTTAAAAAATGCATGACGATTTTTTTTTTTTCGATTCTTAAAATAAAAGATTAATATTGATACTTCAGTAACACGTATACTACAACGTATCATTAAGGGCTAAAAGAGTTACTGTTTTCGCGAGGATTTTCATGGATGGCTTTTGTCCACCATTTGCGTGAGTATGGGAGAACACTCCCACCAGATAGTCTGATCAGTTTCGAGTCACATAATCGGTGCCATAGATGTTTTTTCAAAAGTGGTTCGGAATCCATTTAAAAATTGTATGTCCCATTCACATTCTGAGTAAGTTCGCAAATTGAAAATTTTCTACCCAGTAAAAATAAAAAAACATTTCTGGCCTAGTGGTAATGTGAAGGTTTCATGTATGCAACGGATTGTTGCGTCAATGAAAAGAAGAAGAAATTTGTTTGAAATCCATTCGTTAATTATAAAGAATACAACACGCTAAATAATGTTTGTTTTAATCACCTACCTTTAATGCGGTGTATAAATAAAACATCCATGGATATTGCTTGTTGTATATCGGACGTGGAAAGTTTATTAACAGATTAAACAACAAATTATATAGAGTTGGTATCAGAAAGATATGGCAGAAAATGATGAACCATGTTTTTAAGACAAATTTCAAATAAAAAAAAATAACTGCTATTTTAAATAATTTTTAAACAAAATTAGGTATTTCAAAATGTCATTTTTTTATATTTTACAGCATATTCTTTTAACATACACATAAAGCATTTACATTCATCATATAAAATTCAATTTGATAAAATAACATTGTGCTTTTTAATAAAATACTTAGGCCACTAAACACACATGTATAATTACAGTACTGATTCTTTTATAAATATATTTATCATACAAACAAATATTTTCATAAAAACTACTGAAACAGATTTTTTTGATATCAATTAAATTCAATTTTGATATTCATTGCATCATAGTTAATTATATTCCACTAAAGCCTTTATTTTAGTTACAATTTTTAAAAGTAAATTATTGTAAAACAAATAATTTTGACTGAAATAAGTTGGTTAATATATTGATTTAATGCATTTTAGTGCAATGTTTCATAAATATCATATACTAAAATATATTTATATATATATATAATAAAAAATGAAAAAAAGTTTATAGTTTTTTGTTTCATAATAAAAGATTGCTTAAAATACATTTTTTTCAATTCTTATTTTTATGCCTTACATTAGTTATTGTTAGATACGCTATGAAGTAACTTCTAATATTTCGTCTAGATACAATTAACTTTTTGGGACAGTACGCAAATCTCGCTTCACGGATTATAATGGTCTTAAAAAAAGATTATGTATCGAACCTGACTTCTTCCGGCATTTGTCCTCATTAGAAAAGAAGTTGTGCAAAAACTATTTTTGCCATAAATAAAAAACACATATATAAATTAAGGTACCGATTTCTTTTCCACCTTTAGTCAGGTTAGATTAATGTAATAGTGAAAAAAAAAATCTCAGTTATTAGTCACAGTGGGATATTACTAAAGGAAAAAAGCTTAGACATTTAAAGGACTTTTAAAATTGCGCAATGAAATATTTTTGATCTTTTATCCATTCTTTTCTCTTGAAAATACTAAAAAACACATGAATAATATTTTATGAAATTTCCATCCGCTTAATGCAAAAATTTATAAATAATCTTATTTATATATTATTTATATAATTTATTCTTATTATTTATTATTTCAGGTAAAAAAAAAATGATAAGAATTGATATTGTAACATAAATCCTGTATGAATTCAATGATTTTCAAACTTTTAAGTCGTCGCATTTAAAATCCTACGAATAACTGTAGACGTAGTATATACAAATTTCTCAAAAATGGTCTTATAATAATAATTAAATAAAATATTATAGAAAATAACAATGCAATAAAAAAATGAAACATAACTTAAGTTTATTCATTCTTGCGTTTTTGAGAAACACTAGCCTGATGTTTGGTTTTCTATCGACCTAACATAAATATTTGGGCAAGTATATTTAATAAGCAACCAGAAATATAGAAGGGTTAGTTGTTTGTAAGGAAAGCTGTCTTGAACAGAAAAAATTGACAAAGAAATAAAGTAACTAAATTTATTTTTATATCTGGACACATATTTCTGGAATACAACAGGGTGCACACACTTGATAACCATTAGTATAGATACACTAGACCGGAACATATTATAATGAAGAATAGTAAAATAAAAATATACATACATATATTGCAATAACCTTAAGTTTATTCATTTCTTATCATTGCCAACACAATATTTTTTACCATTTCTTATCATACCTTAAGTTAATTCATTTCTTAACATACCTTAAGTATATTCATTCTTGCGTTTTTGAGAACATAAACTTGTATCAGCCTGGTGTGCCAAGAAATATTTTGTCTCTTTTGGAAAATGTTTGGGCACGTTTTTGACAAGTACCATCGCAATGAAGTCCAAAACAGGAAGGGTTAGTTGTTTATAAGGAAAGCTGTCTTTGAACAGAAAAAGTGATCCTCAAGAAATAAAGTAGGGACTCTTTGAGAGCAACGAAAGTATTTAATTTGAAGATTTATCATGCTCCCTCAGTAACTTTTGGTATTCGTGCATTTTATTCCAGCAAATCCTGGATATCTAATTGTCAATAAGATTTTTCCATGATAAAGTGTAAATCTACGAAATGAATTTCTGTATAGGTGTTGCATTCATTTGGTATAGGTCTAGAATGCATTAAAAATGTACATTATGACTTTTTTCACTGCAGCCAAGATTTAAGATCACTACTACAGGGAAAATAATAGACATTATCCAGGGTGCACGGAAAAGAATCTTTACATTGCTCCCCACATTGTCCAACAGCAATGTTGAACACCATGAGGGATATTTGGGAGTGCTAAAACTTTCCTCCCATATTTTGAGAGCAAACGAAAGTATTTACTTGCAGATTTAACATGCTTCCTCAGCATAGACGCGATGACTTTTGTTTCGGCATAAACCAACACCACGTAAATATCTAAGAGGTATTGGATAGTGTAGATCTAGGATGTGTCTAAGGCGTGTCTAAGACACCTACGTGATTCAATACCATCTCTTCAACCATGTCTAAAAGAAAGAAAAAAATGCAGGAAAAATTCTTCAGGAAATGGAAAAAGAAAGGAAATTAAATAAGCGATAATTAACCATATTGCAAAATAACGAAACATTATGTGAATGGCTGTAAAACGATCACTTACAAACTTTTAACTGTACTAAACTTAAATTTAGAGTAGACTAATTTAAATAGTTACTATGTTAATAATAGCCGTAGCTTTTGGTTCTACATAGACCAACACCACCTAAACATCTAAGAGGTGTTGGATAGTGTAGATCTAGGAGGTGTATGTAAGTGGTGTGTTTAGAGACGTACAATTTGATTTATAAACCCAATACGCTATCCATCGCTTCAGTTATAGGGAAGATTTTTTTTTTTTTGTTCCAATGCAGCTGGCAAATACAGCTTGGTCTTGGATGCCTTAAGGCAAGCGCTGCACAGACGTTACTCACTTTGCATTACCCAAGGGGCGTGTGTAACTAGAAGATACGGACGCGGAGTAACAATGCCCCCGCAACGCTCTACGATCCTATTAGGACCGGGACCTACGGTTTAAAGTGGGTTCCGAACCACTACAAACATCCATAGCACCGCCGGGACTCGAACCCGAAACCTAGTGGTACGAGCGCCAGAGCGCTAGCCACTCGGCCATTCAGGCCCTATTAGAGGGAAGAAAATGCAAAAATTATGTAGAAGAAATGCAAAAAATTATGTAAAAGAAAAAAGGAAATTAAATAGACGATAATTAATTATTTAGCAAAACAGTGAAGCACTATGTGATATAAAAGCGGTAAAGCAATCACTTACGTACTTTTTTAAAAGTCTAAACTTAAATTTGTGTCTACTCTATAGTTGCTGCAACATAAATTTAATAGTATTAAATGGATTTAAAAACTGAATTCCAATTTGTCGAATCTACCCATATACATTAGATGATGATAATGTATTACCCTTATAAAAATAATTAAGGATCCTTCAACGGATCTTAAAAATTATCATACTGTCCTCAGAAACTCGAATTTACATTTAAAAACAGTTATTTTAAAAATATTATTCCTTATACTTCTTCAAATTATAAAAAAAAGAAAAAAAGAAAATGCCCTTCACTTTTTTTTAAAATTCAGATTAAACCTCATTCTCAATGCGAATTCGTAAATAATTACCGAAACAAGATAAATAAAATTTCTTCGAAAAAACGGGCAGAAACTTAATAAGGCAAAAATAGAGATCACAACACTGCAAAGAGATCTCTAATTTGCTGAAGTCTGGAATTCTTAATAACCACAGTATGAGAGCAGAAATCAGTCACTGTCAAACGGATGATTGTATGACCGCAGCTCCAGGTTGCCTGACAACATGGCAATCACACGTAAATCATAACCAAGAAAAATATAAAGCGGGAATGAAATCAGGTGCCACTGAAATTTGATTCAGCGAAGATATTTACCATGAAATTGAATAATTAATGATATGTAATCATTGGCATTTTTTTTTATAATGATTCAGAAATAATAAGGTAATACCATTCGATGCGTTATCTCCTGATTTGATGACCTCGCCATCTCTTGTATGTGCTTATTTGAAATGATTGGATTGACAAGCGAAACGTCAATCCATCAATCTCGGTTGATGGATGATGGAACCTCATCATGATTCAGAGTTGAGTCAAAGCCATTTCAGTAAAAAAAAGAAGTGGTTTAAGTGAATTAAAAAATAATTGTCGAAATGATATCGGACAGCTAGGAGCTCTTCTAATCTGGCAGTATAGTAAGTGCAGCAAAAAGAAAATAAATGTTGCGATAGATATCATAAGTGAGGAGATATTGGGAACAATTATGAGCTAATTACACTTCTGGTAACGCCGATTTGCTTCTTAATATAAAATGCACGCTTCTTGAACTTTTTTTCTTTTAATTTGACTTTTTTTGATATCTATGAAGTTATGAAGCAGATTGGTAGAATGCTATTATTGTGGACTTGGTCGAATGTTATTTTGTAAGATGTTATTTTGTGGACTTGGTCGAATGTTATTGTGGAGAGATAGAATGTTTTTTATTATAGGTGGTAGAATGTTATTATTGAGGACTTGGCCAAATGGTATTGATAGAATGCTATTATTGTGGACTTGGTCGAATGTTATTTGTAAAATGTTATTATTGTAGACTTGGTCGAATGTTATTGGTAGAAAATTATTATTGTAGACTTGGTCGAATGTTACGTTATTGTGGAGTAGATAGAATGTTTTTATTGTATAGATGGTAGAATGTTATTATGGGGACTTGGCCAAATGGTATTGAAGAATGTTTATTGTGGACTTGGTCGAATGTTATTTGTAAAATGTTATTATTGTAGACTTGGTCGAATGTTATTGGTAGAAAATTAAAGACTTGGCCGAATGTTATTATTGTGGAGTAGATGGAATGTTTTTATTGTATAGATGGTAGAATGTTTTTATTGTATAGATGGTAGAATGTTATTATTGGTTACTTGGCCAAATGGTATTGATAGAATGCTATTATTGTGGACTTGGTCGAATGTTATTTGTAAAATGTTATTATTGTAGACTTGGTCGAATGTTATTGGTAGAAAAATTATTGTAGACTTGGTCGAATGTTATTATTGTGGAGTAGAGATAGAATGTTTTTATTGTATAGATTTTTATTATTGGGGACTTGGCCAAATGGTATTGATAGAATGCTATTATTGTGGACTTGGTCGAATGTTATTTGTAAAATGTTATTATTGTAGACTTGGTCGAATGTTATTGGTAGAAAATTATTATTGTAGACTTGGCCGAATGTTATTATTGAAGTAGATGGAATGTTTTTATTGTATAGGTGGTAAATGTTAAAATAATGGTATTGATAGAATGCTAAAACTTGGTCGAATGTTATTTGTAAAAATTATTATTGTAGACTTGGTCGAATGTTATTGGTAGAACATTATTATTGTAGACTTGGTCGAATGTTTTAAAGAGATTGTTTTTATTGTATAGGTGGTAGAAAATTATTGGGGACTTGGCCAAATGGTATTGAAGAATGCTATTATTGTGGACTTAGTAGAACGTTATTACTGTGGAATTGATAGAAGGCTATTATGGTGGACTTGGTAGAATGTTATTGTATTTTCTTAAAAATCAGAGGAAAGATTGTTGCGATGAAAATAAAATAATAAATATATGCCGAAAGGTGTCACTAATTTAAAATAATCAATGGTAAGATTACTTATAAACGCTCAAAAACTTTTAATGGCATTCAGCTTATCAATTTAAGAAAATGTCTTCATACTTCCAAATATAAAATGCAACTTTTTTTAAATTTGACTTTGATACCTATGAAGTTATGAAGCAGATTGGTAGAATGTTATTATTGTGGACTTGGTTCTTATTATTGTATTTTTCTTAATAAAAGTTTCAAGAATAAAGTTTATTGCATTGAAAATAAAATAATAAAAATATGCCAAAAATGTTGTTAGTTTAAAAATAATCAATGCTAAGATGCTTTGTAAACTTTTGTAAACATATTTGTATACAAAACTTTTAAGCGACATTAAGTTTATCAAAAGAAAAATGTCTTCAGCTCTGAACTGTATTAAAAATTAAAAATGTTGATCCGCACAACATGTGTATTTTTAAACAATATAATTTTATTGTATTTTTCTTAAAAAATCAGAGGAAAGATTGTCGCGATGAAAATAAAATTCTAAAAGTATGTCAAAAAGTGTCACTACTTTAAAAATAATCGATGGTAAGATGCTCTTAAATTCTCAAAAACTTTTTAATACTATTAAACTTATCAATATAAGAACAATATCTCCATGCTCCAAACTGTAGGGAAGAACATGAATGACCAGAATGAGCTGGTGGATAGTGAGTTAGGTTCAATACCTGATAAGCAAGATCAAACCGAAAACTCCAATGTATATGCTGGAGATGGGTATGACAAATATGTATGTCTGCAACTGCTTCAGCTGAGTTAAAGGAGGGCGAAGCTTTCTCCATATACATTTCTGGTATTGTTCGTTCAAAATTCAGTCACATACTATAAGTTCTGTGTAGTGTCCCTTCCATACATATCTATTCCTTTACATATTACAATACCTATTGCTGTTTCTTATCCCACTTGGTCAACAGCAACATCTAGACTAAGTGGACCGAGTCATGATAAAAGGTAAAAATGCAGTTTCTTTTTGTCCTTGATCTTGCGGTACATAGACATGGGACACCCAAAGGCAGAAGTCTGAATTTAGCCCCCCCGCCCCTCGGACATTGGGTACCTATTTTAGTCGCATTTTCGACATGCAGGAGCTACAGTGGGGTATTATTTAACCCGTACATGGGGATGCTGCATATCTAAGTCGAACCGTTTTTAGACGAATGACTTCGGCCAAAGTGTTGGAAAAAGTGTCAAAAAAATAAAAACTTAACGAAAATAATAGCAATACAAATATGGAACAATTAGCAACATCTAGACCAAGTCCATGAACCGAGTCATGGTAAAGGATAAAAAATGCAGCTTCTTTTTTGTCTTTGATTTTGAACAAAGACAGGGACACATGGGGCAAGTCTGACGTTACCTTACCGGTTATAGCCCCGGGCACTGGGTAGTCGCCTTTACGCCATGCATAGGCTACAGTGGGGCTATTCCAATCTGGACACTCACACTGGATGTTACATATGTACAGAGAAATTGCAAATGACTAAGGCCAAAGATCTGTTGGAAAAAGTGTCAAAACTTTCGAAAACAAAATAAATCTGGAACACAAATCGAAAACAAATTTATTTTTTATTTTATATTTTTAGAAATAGAGATGGTAGTTTTTAATATACATTGGGCTTTGAAAGCAAGAGTTCTTGCTTACCTCTCCAAAATTGCTTTCTAAACTAACCGGTGATCACAATCTCTGTCGAGATGATCCCGTTCGAAGATTTATTTTCTGCTCCCATTGTAAGCAAACTAATTCAGTCGGTCGTGCATTACATCTTCTCCTACGGAAGGTAATTTGAATAAATCTTCTCAATGTGGGCGGAAGGAAAAAAATTTTGCAAGTGATTGGTTTTGTCGGCTCCACCCCCCATTATTTTCTGAAGGACACGCCCACAACTTGGCTTCCTATTCCAGAACAAGGTTGCAGTTATATATAGATTTTACCTTTTTTTTCTTTTTGAAGTTTTATTGTTCTACGTCTGCCCTTCAAAATAGTAACATGGAAACATTGTATTTGATAAAAGTAAATAAAAATAAATAAAATCAGTTTATGAAACTGAGAACTTGAACAAAAAATTAAAAATTAACCATTTTGCCTTTTTGTTTCTCCATTGAACTGTATGTAAATGTAATATCTTGGAATAAAATGTCGTAATTTTCGATAAATAAAATCAATGAAATTGAATACAATGTAGTAAAAACATATTTATTTAATGCATTTAAACTTTATTCCTGGGCCTGATTTTTGAAAATTCCTTGTTACATTTGATTAATTTTGTGAATTTTAAGAATTTATCTATATTTTTTTTAAATAAAAATTCTTGTTTGAGACTTTTTTTTTCCTAATTTGTTGATAATTTTTTTAGAGTGTAGTAAAAATGTTTCAAAATTTTCTTTTCATAAAAATTCAATTTAAATCACTCGGATACTAATTAATCCATTAAGAATTCAATTAACGTTTACAAGTTTTAAAAATGTATTTCCATCATATTCCATTAAAAAATTAAAAATATATAAATATATTAAAAAGAATTAAATTAAATATTAATTATTATTTTATTTTTAATTTTAGTATAATAATATAATAATATATTAATAATATATCAATATAATATATTATTATATAAAATTAATATTTTCATTTAATATAGTACTATAAAGGCACATTGAAAACGATTATACATTTCCAAATGTATAAATCCCTTTAAAATACATGATGAAAAATAATCCAATTCGTTATAAAATTAATAGTTTACTGAAGTTAAGCTTGTCTAAATGCTATTTGATTAAATTGATGTCTCAGAGGAATGTTAATATTTATTTTACAATTAAATTCATAAAAGATATTAATGACTGTGCTCTCATATTTCGATAATAAGCCATGTGTGTGAAAAAATATTGGATCTATTGTCAAAATAATATAAATAAAAAGTGTTTGATGCATTGATATTAAAATACTGAAAATTATAGAGCCTCTAGCCTCTACAATTTTTACTAATTAATTCGGGATTATTTAGATTAAGAAAATTAATATAGTATTTAACAATGCATACTTATAAAATTTCATTATACAAAAATAATTTATTATAAAGTAGAAGATGTTGTGTCTCATTAGTATTTTAATATCTTATTGTGTGGAAGAAAAAACAATACAGAAGTTGTCCTTAATTAAAAATTCACATTTATTAAACTTCCTTATTGAATTTGAGGCTTCATAGAATAGGCTATAAGTTTGAGGAACTTCATTCAACATAAAAATATGTTCACGTACATTACAGCGTAAAAAGTAAGGATGATTTTCATATTTTAGAATAAGAATCAAGAACCCTTTAACAATCAATAACTCTTATTTTCAATTTTGAAATTCATTATACATATGATATACATCACATATTTTTTAATTTATAATTAAATTAAAAAAGTATTTGATGTTTGTTTGAAGGAACAAATCATTTATAAATAATTCTTGAATTATTTCAGCTGGTATTAAGAGTAAAGCATGCAAGGGGTTTACTTTGGAAAGTTTGTAGAAAATGATAATGGTATTTTAATAAAGTTTCACTAGATAAAATATGAATTTTTATTTCATCAGCAAAAAAGACAAAAAATAAAGGAAAAAAAAAAAAAAAAAAAAAAAATTTTAACCACTGGGTCGATAAACAGGTTACCCATGAAATTTAGAATTTAATGTTAAGAACAAAAGGCATAATAACAATCTTAAACAAACAAAGAAAGAAAAAGTATCAATAAATCATACTCAGATAATAAATTATGTTCATCAGTTATCACACAAAACTGAAAAAAAAAAGAAACAGATTTAAATAAAAAATTATAGAATTCCAAACGATTTTATAACAAAACACGTGGAAATTTAATAAAAAAACACGTGAAAAAAATTTAAAATAAATTATAGAGTTTCAAACGATTTTATAACAAAACATGTGAAAAAATTTAATAAAAATAAGCAAAGAAATTTAAAATAAATTATGTAGAATTTCAAACAATTTTATAACAAAACACGTGAAAATTTAAGGAAAAAAGACAAAGAAATTTAAAAATGAATTAGCGTTTAATTTAAACAAAACATGTGAAAAAAAAAAAGACAAAGAAATTTAAAATAAATTATAGAATTTCAAACGATTTTATAACAAAACACGTGGAATAATAAAAAAAGCATATGAAAGAAATTAAAAAAAAACAAAAAAAAAAACTATAGAATTCCAAAAGACTTTATAATAAATACTAGAAAGATATTTAAATAAATCAATAAGAACAGATAGTGAAAGAAATTAAAAAATAATAATAATAAACGAACAAGAAACGTTGAAAGTTGTCAAGAAACGAAAAACTGATCAAGGACATGATAAACCAAGAAACGAAAAACTGATCAAGGACATGAAATAAGTGACCAAGGAAACTAAAAACTGATCAAAGACACGAAATAAGTGATCAAAGAAAATGAAAAAGTCCAGCTATCCAAAAAATATCCAAACTGTATGGGTAAAAAAAAAAGTAAATTTTTGACATTCAAATTGCAAAAATTTATGAGAAAACAGAAATGGGAAGATGAATATCTTTAATTTTTGTTCAATAAAATGAAAATATTGTATGACATCATACTCTGCATCAATGTAATCTAAAACAATCCAAGATATAACATCCTAAGTAGCGATTCGATATAATTTAAAACCCAAGACACGCATATACATCCTATTTGCTATCCTCCACTCGATCACACCGCCACTTAACGTTTCTATAATTACTACACCCATCATTGAATTCAAAGAATAAACGGTTAAAAAATTCCACCTAGAAGAAGAAAAATAAAAATGGAGCAGTAGAAGATTCTTTACGTTTTTCTTCTTAATAATTTATCAGGCCCACTCGATTCTGCTGCCAATCAGTTCTTATCGCACCAAACCATCTCTCCCTCAGGTTGAACGCACTTTTGTGGCTCCACCTTGTAAATTTGGGCCCAGGCCTAAGGCCCTGGGTGTCGAAGGGCCTAGGCGGATCCTCAAGTAGCCGCCTCTTGTAATTTGCGATGACCTCCCCCTTTGCAGTCCAAGCTGTTACATTATAACCCGAGAGGTTGAAATAGGGGACGTTAATCGATGACATGCCACTTGACTGAAAGGGGCTAATGAGCCATTTTTGGCAGAATGGAGGAGCCAAAGGTAATGCGAATTCATTAATACGGTTTGCAGTTTAGGTGTGTCGCATCTGCTGTTTATGGTCAGGCCCTCATTAATAACGACAACTGTCATTAGTCGCTTTATGGAAGATATTATGGACATAAACAGAATGTTAGCAAGACATTCTGTTAAGGCCTTCTTTACCAATTCTGGTGCTTGAATTACTGGTCGGCAGTGAGTGATACTACATAGCATGACAATCTGTCTGAATTGCAAATCAGACATTTTGTCACCGGAATGTTTATCTCAAATGAATATTGGATTTTACCCTAAAGTTTGAATATTGTTTCGTTATTAATTAGAAGAAAGCATTAAGTACAGAAAAACAATCTATGGCCCTATTACATGAATAAGATAAACATTATGGATTCTTTTACATGTTCGCATTATGTTATCAAAGTAATATTGTGAGCATAATATATGCATTAGGTTATGTGAGTAATATTGGGTATCATGCTATGCTTGATAACAAAATAATTTGTGTAATTAAAACCTATAAATCTTCTTATTAGGTAATTAAGGAAGATCTAAAAGAATCGAATTACGTCTTTCAATGTATTAAAGAACTATTTACACATTTTCATTCGTATAATACAGCTTTCATCTATAATGATCACTTATGACATTAGCCATAACGTTATATGGGAGTGTAAATTGTATATTTAGATAGTTTTTATTGTTTGGATGCAAAGTTTGTTTGCATAGGCCATCCTAACAATTCTGGTGCTTGAATTACTGGTCGGTAGTGATATACTGCATAGCATGACAAACTGCCTGAATTGCAAATCAGACATTTTGTCACCGGAATGTTTGTCTCAAATGAATATTGGATTTTTACCCTACAGTTTGAATATTGTTTCGTTATTAATTACAAGAAAACATTAAGTACAGAAAAACCCAAATCTATAGCCATTATAGATAAATAAGATAAACATTACAGGTTCTTTAACATATAAGGTATTTTTTATTGGTAATTCTCATTGATCAATATTGACCATTATGTTATGCTTGATAACAAAATAATTTGTGTTATTAAATCCTATAATTCTTCTTAATTAAGGAAGATGTAAAAGAATCGAATTACGTCTTTCAATGTATTAAAGAACTATTTGACACATTTCCATCCTTCTAATGCAGCTTTCTTCTTACATGGACATATTAGAATGTTAGCAAGACAGTCTGTGATCGAAGAACGTTAAGGCCTTCCTTGCCAATTCTGGTGCTTGAATTTCTGATCGGTATTGAGTGATATATAGCATGACAAAATGTCGAATTGCAAATCAGACATTTTCTCACCGGAATGTTTGTCACAAATGAATATTGGATTTTACCCTACAGTTTCGTTATTAATTAGAAGAAAACATTAAGTACAGAAAAACCCAAATTTATAACCATTATACATTAATAAGATAAACATTATAGTTGGTTGCGAGATTTTTATCGGCAATTCTCAGTCAACAATATTGAGCATTATGTTGTGGTTGTAAGAAAATAATTAATGTAATTAAATCCTATAAATCTTCTTATTAGGTAATTAAGGAAGATGTAAAAGAATCGAATGAAGTCTTACAATGTATTAAAGAACAATTTGACACATTTTCATTCGTATAATACAGCTTTCTTCCATAATGATCATTTATGACATTAGCCATAACATTATATTAGAGTGAAAATTATATATTTAGAATATTATTTATGGTTTGGATGTAACTTGTTTTATTACATGAATAAAAAAAAACTGTAATGATAGATTAATTCAGAAAATATTATTTATAATAATCTTTCTTGAGGATAAAATAGATATTAGATCCATTTGCATTGTTTAGCCAGGCAGTTTGTTACAAGCAATATGCTTATTTCACGAATCTAGTAATACCTCAGGGGCCTGATGGCAGAGTGATTAACGCTCTGGGTCTGACAGCAATAACTTGTAAGAAGGAAACATCTCTTATTTCAAAACCTACCAGTAGGCAGGCGGCCTTGACCTTCCGAGGGGCTAATGCGCCAATGAAGAAGAGAAGTAATATTTTAGACAAAAGAAAAAATAACTATAACAGTTTGTAAATGTATAGAAAATTACAAGTAAAGAATGTGATCTATCAAACTTGGTTGACCACAACGTCAGAGCTATAAACTCTAAATTCATTATGAACGGAAGAAGCTTCAAGAATTACAAGTTGAAATTCAAGAATTCGTGTCTACAGAGTAGAGCCTTAACTTTTTTCAAGGAAGAGAGGAGAAGTAATAACTTCTGGAATGATTGTTAAGGGTAATATTGTATATGCATTGAGAATATTGCGAAATGTTTCCTAATCTTGTTTTTACATGGATTGTGTTCCACATTTGCGTATCGCATCGAAAGAAGCATAAAATCAACATGTTGCATAATTCGTTCACCACCAATTCAAAATATTAATCAACAAAGGTATTAATTAGGCAATTATGGTACAGGTTTCAGGTTAAAAAAAAATTTTCAGCATTTGTTACTTTTATTACTTTTATAAATAATTTATGTGGAGTTATGAAAAGATATTTTTATTCATATTATAAAATATTTATGGTTTTCTGCAGCAAATTATGCAATTCTTTGCAAATTTTAAGCAAATTTTGGCGGTGCATTGGATGTTGGTTAGTGGTTCGGAATTCCCGTTAAACTGTATTTGGTTTGGTGTGTCGCTCCACGATCATTTTGTGCACACCTTAGGCTAATTATACGGTAACCTACAGTTTAACGTGGATTCCGAATCACTCACAAACATCCATGCTACCGCTAGGATTCGAAACTGAAGCCTGTGGTACCAAAAGTCAGAGCGCTAGCCAATTGGCCATCAGGCCGCTCGTTAAACTATAGGTCCCAGTCTAATTAGCCTAAAGTGTGCAAAAAGGACAGTAGAGCGACTACCAAACCGTGGTATATCTTATAAATGCAATGGAACAACTGAACGAAGCAATCATAAAAACATATGATACAATACTGCGCAATTAAAACACTGATTTACAAAAACACTGATGCAGCATAAAATAAGTCACGTCTTTTGATTTCTATTATATGTAGCAAATATAAAATGACACTTCTTGAGATAAAGATCTTTAATTTGATATTTAAACCGCAAACAAAAACCTAAACGGAAACGAAATCTACTATTTCCGAGTACTTTTTCCAACAATTGGGCATTAAAAAGCCAACAATTGTTCTCTGTCTTACATCGACAATGCACCAAGAGGGTCCATTCTGTGTAACCAAGCAGAGTAGCATTTATTCGATGGATTCAAGCATCCTTGTTTTAATAACTTTCCAAAGTGGCTTGGAGTGCATTTCCAATGATGGGCTCTCCCAACTCATTAGGAAAGTAAGTGAGCTCTACGTCCCCCCCCTTCCATCATCACTTTGATGATTGCGCCGCTTTGATGTCAGATTGATGGTTACAAGCATTAGCGAATTGGCGATGATTGACTGCTGGAAATGCAACGGATGTTAAAGTCTGTCGTGCTAGTTGGTGCACTGCAATTAGACGACTGATACTCATTATTTTTTTTTTATCATAAGCATGGTGGCACTGTTGGCGAAAAGAGGCGATATTTAAGTATATGTTTCCCATAACTTGCACGTAAGTTGTGGAAATGAGAGAGGAGAGATTGCTGATAAATTGTTCGTGAAAGTTCCAATGACAGCTCTGCTATTTGTTGGTGGAGTGTCAATTTGGGAAGTTCCATAAAGTTGGGGTACGAGGGATGCTGCAGGTTATTATCATTTTCTTTCGGCATAGTACTTATCACATATTCGCCCTCCATCATTTATTATCATCATCTCATACGTGATGGTGTCGAATACATAAAAACTGTATTAATATTACTTATATGGTGTTTTTGACTCTTTTAGGATTCTAGATAGGTTTCATTTTTTTCGTTAATTATTTGTGCAGTGATTTGCCGTAAGGAATCTATGGCTTAATAGAAATGCACATGTTGATTAAGGGTTGATTGATAAATTACATCGACTTTTATCATTAAAACATCTTATGCATATTGTTTAGCATATATGTAAAACATGATACATCATATTTTTTTATTTATAATTTTAGAGGACTATATAATTATCGAAATGATATGCCATAAAATGAATGTCACGGGATAATTTATTTAGATATGATTTTAACATTGTCACCTATACTGATTTTTTTTTATAACTGATAATATATTATACATATATACCGATAAAACTTTTAAACTATAAAGGGCATCCATCTATGAATCAATCTAAATTGAATTGAATTGATCTATTATGAATCACTTTGCTAGCTGAAATAATATTTTACGTATAAAAATTGTGTAGGGAAATATTTAAAAAAATTTCTTCCTCTCAGTGTAATTTATAGATTGATTGATTTTGATTTTAAAACATCTTTTGCTAGGTTAATTAGCATACATATAATACAAACAAGCATTTTTTTACTTCCGCAGAATGAAATGTTGAAATGTACATTCTGTTAAAGATTTAACTGATAAACTTTAATGAACATCACTGATCACGACTTTTTGTTTAAAAAAAATTTATATGTTCAATTTACATTTTTTGTATGTCAAATCATTTACATAAAAAACTGCATTAATATTATTTAAATGGTCATTTGATTCTTTAATTATTCTATTTTGGCATGTTATAATGATAATTTTTAAAAAATATAAGCTTAAGACAATCAATTATTGATAGAAATATACATGTTGTTAAAATTTAATTATTATTTACTTGTATTATATACAATACATACTTGTATTTTTATTGAAGAACAAGATAGTTCAATTCAATTCATATGATTTACATTCATAATAAATTTTATAAAAATGTTATTTTTATGGTGTCGTTGTTTTTGTCTAGGGTATGGATTTTTTTCGTCAGTTATTTATAAATGCGTTGATGATGTCAATATATAAATTATAGTCCTTCTATTTAAGAGTGTCAAAGTATTATGAATCATGAAACCAAGTCAAGATTATTAATACTTTACATAAAAAATTTCTTCATCTTCATTGGCTTGCAGAGCCTATGGTGGGCAATCTGCCTTCAGCCTCATGATACTGAACCTTCTACCTTTGATGATATGGAGACAATGAAATATTTTTTTTAAGGGGGTAAAGGTTGCCAGCCCCTATGCCCAACATTCTACACTCATATTGAACTGGGACCTGCAGTTTAAAATGGATTCGAATCATTTACAAAAATATTCATGGCACCGCCAGGGTTGAATCGAAACTTGGCACTGAGCGCTTCAATTCGACCATCAAGCCGCATAGAATTTTAATCCTACTAAATTTAATTTTGGTTAGTTTCAACCATTAAGTTTCATTTTTAAATAACAGATATGTTAATAAGTATTCATAAAAAAGAAAATTATTCATTACATTATTTATTAAAGATTACATTATTAAATATTCATTACATTAATTAATTATTCATTACATTAATTAATTATTCATTATATTATTAACTATTCATTCCATTAATTAAGCATCTACATCTCTGATTTATATTTTTGGAAAAAGATTTACTAAAATTAAAAAATAAAGAAAATTATATAATTTTGACTATCAATTTATTTTTTGCATAGACGTTTTAATTAGCGTTGTTTAGCTAGTAATACATGACAAAGTAATTACATAATTAGTACTATATGACTACATACTAAATGACGTTTTAATAAAATTTAATTTTAAAAATTTCATCTTCCTGATCAGAAATAAATAAATAAATGCTTAATTTACAAACACCCCAAAAAACTCAGTCTCTGTTCTTGCAACAGAATTCGCAAATTTAAATCTTGAATCACAATCATTGAATACTTGAATCAGAGAATTGAATACTTGAATCACAAGTTGAATACTTGAATCACAATACTTGAATACTTGAATCACAATACTTGAATACTTGAATCACAATTTGAATTGAATTACAATACTTGAATCACAATACTTGAATACTTGAATCACAATACTTGAATACTTGAATCAGGTTATCAGCCCTTGAATCACCCATACTTGAATACTTGAATCACAATACTTAATACTTGAATCACAATACTTGAATACTTGAATACTTGAATCAATTTGAATACTTGAATTACAATACTTGAATTACAATACTTGAATTACAATACTTGAATCACAATACTTGAATCACAATACTTGAATCACAATTTGAATACTTGAATTACAATACTTGAATTTAATTTTGAATCACAATTTGAATACTTGAATCACAATATGAATACTTGAATCACAATCATTTGCACGCGCTTTTGGAATTATAAAATTCTGACGTTAATGTTTTTAAATATCTCTTTAAATAAACTCTTTTTATTTACAGTAAAATTACAGATTTTTACTCTACCCCTCCCCCTTTTTATTGATCATCACCCTTTCTAACCAGATTTTTTTAAAATATATAAAAAATTACATAATTTAAATTAATTTATATTTCTTCTAATTAGTTATTACTCGATTTATTTGATTAATTGTTGGGAAAAATGAGCTTACTGTACTGTAAAGTAAATTAGCGTGTTTCACTGCCATACGTAGTAGCATAACAATAGGGTAGCAAGACTGCCAAATTGCCACGGCTGACATGTATTATTATAAAATTAAATAAAATTTATTAATTCTATATTTAATAAATGTTAATAATTATTAATTCTATATTTAATAATGTTGTTTTAAGTTACAAAAGTGATAAATTAAAAAAAATGTGTTTTAAGATTTTTAAACGTATTCATTTGTATGAAAAATAATATCGCATCTGGTAGTAATAGTAATAGAAATAGTCAATTCCGATGCTTGTTTAAGGTGAACGTATTTTATAGTGCATTGGACATCATCATTTATCAACAGAAATTGCAATTCCATGGAATGAATGAAATTGTTTCCAATTTCAAAGTCTTGCAACAACGCTTTACAAAATTTAAATGACACCGAATTATTGGAAAAGGCTGAAGACTTTGTTGATGCATATAAAAAGAATATATCTGTCTTGTTTACCAAGGAAATTCTCAGTTTTCGCTCCACCTTTGTACATGAAACAAAAGTCTTCTTCCGTAAGGGAGCTGGCTGATTTACACTGAAGTGACAAAAGTCATGGGATAGCAATATGCAAATTTTCAGATGGCAGTAGCATCGCGTAGAACAGGTATAAATGCGCAGTGCTTTCGCATTAATTCATTTCTGTTCAAGTTATTCATGTGAAAGGTTTTGATTTCGTGATGATGATCGCACGACGGGAATTAACTTACTTTGAACGCGGAATGTTAGTTGGAGCTAGACGCATGGGTCATGCCATTTCGAAATCGTTAGGGAATTCAACATTCCAGATCCACTGTGTCAAGAACACGTGTGCCGAGTATGAAATTTCAGGCATAACATCCCACCATGGACAGCGCAGTGGTCGACCGCCTGCACTTAACGACCGAGATCGGCGACGTCTGCAAAGAGTCGTAAATTCTAACAGACAAGCACCACTGCGTCAAATAACCGCAGAAATCAATGGGACGTACAAGGGACTTGTTTGTTAGAACTGTGCGGAGAAATTTGGCTTTTCTTGGACTATTCCAGCAGAAGACCGACTCGAGTGCCTTTACTGACAGAACGACATCGCTTGCAGCGACTCTCGTGGGCACGTGAGCATATCGGTTGGTCCCTAGATGAATGGAAAACCTGGCCTGGTCCGATGAGTCACGATTTCAGTTGGTAAGAGCTGATGATAGGGTTCGAGTGTTGTCAGCAAGGCACTGTTCAAGCTGGTGGTGGCTCCGTAATGGTGTGGGCTGTTTTCATGCCATGGACTTGGTCCTCTGGTGCGACTGGACCGAGCGTTGACTGGAAATGCTTATGTTCAGCTACTTGGAGATCACTTGCAGCCATTCATTGACTTCATGTACCCAAACAACGGTGGGATTTTTATGGATGACAATGCGCCATGTCACCGGGCCACAACTGTTCGCGATTGGTTTGAAGAACATTCTGGACAATTCCAACGAATGATATGGCCACCTAGATCGCCCGACATGAATCCCATCGAGCATTTATGGGACATCATCGAGAGGTCTGTTCCATGCCCAAAATCCTGCACCATCAAAGCTTTCAAAAAATGGACGTCTATCGAGACAGCATGGCTCAATATTCCTGCAGAAGACTTCAACGACTTGTTGAGTACATGCCACGTCGAGTTGCTGCATTTCGCCGGGCGAAAGGGGGCCGACACGATATTAAGAGGTATCCCATGACTTTTGTCACTTCAGTGTATTAATCATAAGTAATCACTTTATGTCTCCAAACTTTCTGAAGTGTGCACTGCATTTATGCAATTTGTTTGCAATTTCTGTGACTATGGTTAGTGCTGAACGATCTTTCTCGAAAGTAAAATTGTTAAAAATATATTTAAAAAAATTCTAAGGAACAAAAAGATTATTCAATTTAGCTGTTCTATCCATCGAATATTCCATGACCAGAAATTTGGACTTTATTGCTGTCATTGACACTTTTGTTGATCAAAAAGCCCTAAAAACGAAGTTTTTGCAAATAAAATTTTACTAAAATAAAAGCCTTCAAATTTAATTCAATACCCTCTTTAAATTAAAAGTTCATAGAATCAACCAAAAATAATACGTATTTTAGGTAGTCTTTATTACAAAAAAAATACAATGATGATACTTTGCATTGAGGGGCACCCATTTGAAAAATTTACCACGGGCTACAGATGGTATAAACGCCACTGGTATATGTTATGTTTCATTTCGTAATACATCTTCACTTCTAATTCCAGGTGATTAACCATTTAAAAGCACGTGCTCTGTTAAATTATAACTCCTTCTGATAACATAAGCTATGAATTTTAAATGTATGTTTGTTATATCTTTTATTGAATCTCGAAACAGGACATCTTTAAAATGTACAGAAATAATTGATTGAACTGTTCAAATAATGATAACACTACGATGACAATTAAACATTAAAATTATCTTTGTCGAATAATTAATCATTTATATTCCAAAACAAAATATATAACGTAATTATTATGCATAGTATTAATAATAAAAGAGCATAAAACATTGACTTAAATGTTACGAATATAATGTATACATTTACTTCCATTTGTCTTGTAGTTTAGTTGCAGTGGTGGTGGTGGTAGTCCTGAGGTTCAACATGCAGATTGAATGGAGTTCAAATCCCACAAATCGCTATTTTGGAAGATTAGTAGATTTGGTGATGATTGCGATTGTATCGCATCAGCTCGGGATATTTGGTGGGCAATTTTGGGGCTTACTTACTTATGATATGTATCATTTATCTCAGTAATAAAAGTATTTTTATTTTATCTCAGTAATAAAAGTATTTTTATATTTATCTCAGTAATAAAAGTATTTTTATATTTATCTCAGTAATAAATATATTCTTATATTTATCTCACTAATAAAAGTACTTTTATATTTATCTCAGTCATAAATATATTCTTATATTTTTTTCAATAACAAGTATATTCTTAAATTTATTTCCTGTAATAAATGCATTTTTATATTTATCTCTGTAATAAATGTATTCTTATATTTATCTCAGCAATAAATATATTCTTACATTTATCTATCTTAGAAAGTCCTCTTGAAGGCATACCTCGAAAACTTTTAAAAAATAGTGTAGACACATTAAGATGTTTCTCTTTAAGAAAGTTAAAGAAAAAAAAAAATTTTTTTTTTCTTTTAGGAGGCTTTTTTTAAAGGTTTGTTTTCGATGTGCGGTCATTTTCGTAAGGCAAAAGAAGATTTTTAACTTTTTTATAACTTTTATAACTTTTAGGCTAAGATATTGAAAATGGATAACTTTTTTTTTTTAAAGAAAAAACTAAGATGTTTTTCTTAAAGAAAGTTACATATAGCCTAAAGTGTGCAAAAAAAATGACTGCAAAGCGAAAACAAATCAAAACCAAAAAAAAAAAAAAAAAAAATTAAGAAAGTTATAAAAAAATTATCAGATTTCATTGTCCAAATTTAGAGTTTAGCCAATTGAAAAAATCTATTAACATACTTACTTTCATATCTTTTTCTAATCATGAATATTTTTTTGTATAAATATATTAATGAAATTGGTATGATGCTTTTCAAATTAGACTGAAATACTGATATGTCAAAATGGATAACACAGTAATTGAGAAGAAATTATTTTGCCAAATCTTTCGATACAAATCCGTGCCACATTTTTTATAAAGAGTATAACTCTTAGAATAATTTCATTCGACATATATATATAAAGTAATAATTAGAATATAGTATATTTTACATAAAAATGATTAGTTATCGACATTTAAATGCTTTAATCATGATTAATATTTTTTTTTTTTAAATTTTATTTGTAAAAAAATTAGTTTTACGAATTTAATATGCTTCTAATTGAACAAAACATTCATGTTATATGAAGCCGAAAGAAATTAGCAGAATAATCGTAGTTGCAATTTATTAATCAATGATAAAAATGATTCCTTTTAGAAATTGCCAAATTGAATTTTCAATAAAATTTTTCTTTTTTTTTTTTTATTTGTTTCTTATTTTTCAGTGAGAATGAAATTAAAATTGAATTACAAAGATTACTTCACCATTTTGTAAAACACAAATAATATCAATTTTGTTTATAAGTTTGGTTCATTGCTTATCTTAATTTCATCATGCAATAAAATAGATCTATTGCAGACATTTACAGATTATGGCCCATCTGACAATAAAATAATTTTTTTTTTTTTTTTTATTCCTACTATATTTTTTTGTTTTTTGTAAAAAATAACTCACAGATTTTGATGACATGAACATGACTTGAATCTTATTTTAATAAAACAGTAAACATTTAAGTATTAAGAAATTATTTTATTTAATGCTTTTATTTTTCTTCATATATCACAAGTTTGGAAGTAAGAATTTTTGTTCAGGCTTTCTTTTGAATAAAAAAAGCCTCGAATTACATTATTTATTTTTTTTTCATTTTTTTTTTTTTTTTATTATTATTATAATTTATTTATTTCCGTTCTCTCACTCTACTAATCTCAATTTTGTTGGCTATCAAGATATTAGATGTCGGCGCAAGTTATTGTAAAAATTCACTAAATATTTTATTAAATTGCCAAGAAATATATTCTATTTTAAAAACACATTGATTAAAATAGTTGTGATCGTTGCTAGATAATGCAATAGAATGCCTAAGTATTTTCATCAACACACATTCGCGAAGAAAATATTTTTAGCCTTAAGTACCAACATGTTGAAGGATATGAAACTTATGAATAATCATATAAACGAATAATAATAATAATATTTAATATTTAATCATATAATCATATAGAATATATAATCATCTATATTATCATAAACAGAAACTTTTAAAATGTGAAACTTATTAGGAAGTATGAATACTTTTGGGGTTGCTTAGTACTAAAATTGAATCAAATAATTAACAACACATATTTGTTAAAAAAAAAAACTTTTAGTTTGAGTACTAACAAGTTGAAAAATATGAAACTTATGAAAATCATATATATTATCATAATCAGAAGCTTATAAAATATGAAACTTATTAATAATCATGAATAATCACTTTTTGGATTGTTTAGTATTAGAATTGAATCAAATACTAATGTTACCAAACATAACAACTCATTGTCTAACATCAAATCGTTTATTTACTTTTTATTTATACGAAATAAATATGAGCATAGGATAAATAATGTTTTGTTTATATGCAGTTCGGCATCAAGTTATAGTTAGTATATGAGATCCGTGCTTTCGTATGTCTGTAGATCCCTGCTCTATTCTCAAGAAAAGACCAAAAAACGAGTGAAAGTTCCCCGATGTTTACAACATCAAATGCTATTTTTATGCGATAGCAATCAGATGTTGCATATGTTCACAAACATGCAACTTCGCCCAATATTTGCGACAATATATTTTTTGGAACCTCAAGCAACTTCATTGAACACTTCTCCCTCAGGCAGCAACGGCACATTTATCTGTCACCAAGGACAATACCACAAGAAAAATCTCCCTCACCTTTCTACGCAAACCACGGAGTGTTGCCAGAATATTACCATAAATATTCACCCTACTAGACCTTTGCACCCTTGCCTACCAATTCACGACAACCCCTTTCAAACCCCCGAGAATCTCCCGCATGGCTGAAGATGAATTTTGCCCATTGTGGTCCAGTGTCCCAAAAAGCGTAACAGGACTACAATGAAACCGCATAATTTCACAAAGACCAGAACTCCCCTGGACCAAAAACCCAAAGAGTCCAATAACAGCAGTGCAATTTATCAATATCAGGACCACAATCTTTCTTCTGATCTAGTATTGGGTTCGTATTTCACCTTAAACTTTCCAAACAACTCTTTTAGATCACTGCCCAATGATTCTTTTAAGGTAGAAACCAATGTCCTGGAGGTAATGTGTATGCAAAATACCACAAAAACGGTCCATTATGAACGCAGTATGAAAAAGCTGTTTTCTTGCGATGTAGCTTTTGTCCCGTTAAAGATAGGATTGGACCATGGAGAATTTCTTGCACAGGTCTATAGAACTGAGATTTATAGACGGGTTCTGGTTATTATGATATCAATGTGGTTTAAAAACGGATGCAATTCTGCATGCCTAACTGTTTTCATTATCAATGCCCCGTAAGAAAAGATGTATGGATTGAAAAAGTTTCGAAGTTTTTGGAAACCACAGTGCTCATTCAAGATTTCAAATGACTGAAATTCTGCAAAAAAAAAAAAAAAAAAATCTAGCAACACCAAATACCGTATATTCTATTTCTTTAAAAGTTCCATTACATATTCACAGAACGTTTTTCTCAGACTAAAAGAAATTATAAGGAAACATCATTAAAAAAAAAAAGTTTTTTTATTACCTTATAAACCATTTTTTATTATTATTATTGTTGTTAAGACTAATTAGAAAAATTATTTTTTTGTGTAACTTTTGGGCTAATTTCTACCGCACTAAATAACACTGAATCTTCTACATATCTGCCTTTACAGTACCGAATGATCTTACTTAGTAAAACAAAACGAAATTATTGATTATCGCGTTTTATCTTTTTTTTTTGTGATTATAATATTGGTGAGGTTTAGTGGATAGTATGTTGAGTTTCAGAATTAAAGGTTTGGTTTGTAGCTCTACGGTCATTTTGTACACACTTTAGGCTAATTATACCAGGACCTACAGTTTAATGTGGATTCTGAACCACTAACAAACATCCATAATACCGTCAGAATTCAAACCTGAAACCTGTGGTACCAAAAGGTCAGAGTTCTAGCCAATTGGCCATCAGGCCACTCAGAATTAAAGGAGCTTCGCAAGAAACATGACAAATGAAGCCAATGCAACCGTGTCCATATCGAAGAAGGCCCTGATGAAACTATAGGCCAGAAAACTTTTTTAGCTGAATTCGAGTAGGTGGGGCCAATGCCCCCTCTGAGATTATTCGTTACGAATTGCAGAATTGCAGTTGCAAATTATGATTGAAGTGCCAAGTTTTCCCCTTGAATATTGAACCTGTAGCAAATAACCTCGAGTTAAAAGTACTCAGCATACAAAAAATAAATAAAAACAGTTCTAACGACTCGGCTTATATTACACCAATAATGACTTCAAAGAAGAAAGACACTTTCAGGATCATGGAAACAGTTTAATTTTTATTTACAAGCACTATATGCATACAAATACAGAAATCTGTAATATTATAATTTATTATTTACAAAAATAAATAAATAAAAAATTAAACATTTCAATTTGATTCACAAATGCACGATTAAATCACAAATGCAGTTCACTCCAAGGTCGGAGTTCTCGAGATTACATTAAATCTAATTGCCTAGTCTACTGCAGACATTAATTATCACACGGAGTGATTTACGATCCACAAGGGGCTTACTTTGAAAATAGGCGGAAATTCCGGTCTATTCAGTCACTTCAGAGAAAAAAAGAAAAATAATGCTTCTGATCGATTCGTCGCAGAACTCTCTCACCTCGACAAAAAAAAAAAAAAATCCTTTTAAGACAATCCGTCAAGAGGGGAGGATTAGCTTCCCTCACTTCTCATTGAGTAGACATATCTCAGCTCGTGGTCTATCACCGATCAAGATGGAACAACGCAAGATATTGTTCATATTCAATCTGTAGTTTTTTTCGACCAGTGAAGGTCGCACAGACATACATAATTACCTGAATCTCATTATGCATGCTACCGAATATCTGCCATCAGATTTGAGTGACAGGTGGTTCTCATTAGTACAAAACACTAATTGCATGTAATATAACTACCCCATTACTGCTTGTAAGCTGTCAAATTTGAGTGATGGGTTGTTATTATATAATTGTCAAATAACATATATTCCTCTCAAAAATTCAAAACTCTTCCCGTGAGAAAAAAAAATACTACAAACCTTAAATGGGATGAATAATTCATTCCAAAAATTGAAATCAAACCAATAATATACATCATGCACTGAATTAATCATCGTCATCTTTCCATTCTACAGATTACATTGACCCGCCAGGCCTTTAAACTTTTTATTGGGTTAAATATAAAATTAATACTTTAAATTAATGCTATTACCATGTGAGAAATAAAAAAAATTAAACTCCTTTGCAAATTTTAATTTATCTCGTGTGAACATACTTTTTCACTTGTTTCTTGAACGGAACTTGAATGCATAATTGTAAGTAATGGATGGAAGTCCTTTTATAAACATGACTGATCTTTAATCAATTATTTGAGAAAATTAAAAAAAAAAAAAAATCGGTTGTCATAGCAACACATATTTCAATTTTAAATAAGTAATTGATATAATGTAGCAAATTAATCATCGTCTTCTTTCCTTTGTAGAATACATTGGCAAGTCAGGGCTTTCAGTTCTTATTTAATTAAAGTAAGTAACATGACTAGAGATAAAGACATGATGGATGCAGGTGGAGTTGCAGGATACTGAGGTCAGTACAAATGGTGCAGCCCAAATAAAGCAAACCAAAAAATATGTAAAATAAGTTTATGCTAAGCAAGAAACTAGAATTACGAATAAATAATCAGAGCAACCATCAAGTAGCATTTTTTCCAAACATCTTATAAAAACTTATAATTTATCTAATCCATTTCCGCATTTGGATGACCAATGAAAATATTTTATCTTCCCAATGAATTAAACAAAGAAATAAGTTCACCAATCCCAAAAAGCTTGACTAAAAGTATCAGTAGTTAAATTATTATTAATAATATTATGCTGCTGGTTCCCCATATTGGGGGGCAAGCGATGGAATTGTTGTTGGATTATTACCTTGCGTTATATTGGCAAAGGATTCAGAAGGATCAATTTTTTTTGTCTGAAAAGCTCTAGAGCAGAATGACTATTAATTCTAATGGTATTAGTAACAGAAATTCTTGGTTCTGGGAACTTTGGACACCCTCTGAAAGAGACAATATTTTCAAGTTCGCCCCCAGTTTATGAACTTCAGATTTTCTGAGTGATTTCTCTTTCATGGAACATTCCCTGATATTGTGATTATCATCACATTTCAGTCATCTGAGTTTATAACGGCAGTTTTGAGGAAGAATGGTGGAAACAATTACAGGTGAAAAATTGTGTCGTGCCTGGTTTTCTATTGTAGTTTTCGATTTCATTACAGGGCACTAATTTTTTTTTTCTTTCTTTCTAATGCACTAGCAAACACAGACACCTTGGTGTTGGATGCCTTAAGGCAAGTGCTGCGCAGACGTACTCACTTTGCATTAACCAGGGGCTCGTGAAACTTGAAGATAAGCCACGGAGTAACAATGGCCCCCTGAAACGCTCTACGATATTATTAGACCGGGACCTACTTTTTAAAGTGGATTCCGAACCACCAAACAACCATGGCACCGCCGAGACTTGAACCCGAAACCTGTGGTACCGAGCGCCAGAGCGCTATTAAACTCGGCCATTCAGGCCTCCAGAGGGCACTAATAATAATAATAATAACATTATATATTCATTTTGGGGCATAATTATTTGCCAAACAGGAATAATATTTTTTGTCGGAGTACAATTTTGCATTTAAGTGCATATAACTTTTTTGTTCAATTAAGATTAAGAGCTAACAACTACACAAGTTTAGAAAAAAAAAAAAAAATTTAAAAATTGTAGGTCTATATATAATCAACCTTAAAATTTTTCACCTATTAAAATATTTTATAATTATTTTTGAAAGAAAAGTCATTTTCCTTACAAAAATCTAAAAATTTTTCTTTTATTCTCAAGAAGAAAAAAAAAAAAAAATCCGCAAAATTGCTTTAAAGATTGATTGATTGATTGATTGATTTATACGACAATATTAGAAACGAATTGAAAGGACACAATAATAATAATAAAAAATTAGGGTGCAACGGAAAACTAAATTGAGCAGTGGTCAAGAATTAAGAAAACATGAAAACTAACTGTGAATAGAAATTTCTTTTTAATGATTCTGAACTCATATAATAGATAAATTAATTTGACTGATTAACAATATATTTGACAATATGATTAGTAAAACCAATTAGTGATTAGTAAAGCCAATTAGTGATTAGTAAAGCCAATTAGTGATTAGTAAAGCCAATAATCTTTTAGCCATTAGTGCCGCAAATATCAAGAAAATCAATATCTCCATTCATTTTAATAGACTCCATGGAGATCATACCAGGATAACATCATATTCACAAATGATAAAATCGTTCCTTCAATCCACATAAAAGAATTACTACATACAGAGATGCTTCTTTGAATTGCTCTGAGCAGTAAAGTTAGCACTTAGTGTATCATCAGTAGTTTTGATTTATATTTCGCTTCATAATATCAATTAATCATGTAACTCAAATAAAATTATATGGTAAATACAAATAAGTAGTCCCATAACGTCGCTATTAATCTCTTTCTTCAAACGTCAATTTTTGTTTCATAAACTAGTTCCTTAATTAGTCATTTCGCCTAACAGAGAGTCAGACTATTTACATGTGTTATCTGATATTATAAAAAAATTTCGCAAGGTAATATAACACGAATTGATAGTTAAGTAAAAATTACAGACATTAATCATTATTCCATGATATATTTAGTCTGCTGCTTAAATAATGATACTTGCTTTACTGCTTTCAACAGGTTTGAACTGAACCTATTATTTGAAGATAAGATTTCAGCATCTTAATTACAAATAAATTATTAGTAAGTAGGGGTTATGAAGTTACTTTTTCTCAGTTCATATGTGTTGTTTTGACAATTGAATTTTTCACTTTTGGTAATCGTACAATGTAATGAGTAAATATTAATTTTTTTAGGGTTTCGAGATTAATTATTTTCTTTAGTTTCATTTCTATTTATAAGTTTAAGGATAATCTTCATTTTTAAAAATATTTTATTTACGGTTAAGTGCTTGAAAGTTAAAGTTGCGTTCATTGACTATAAGAATGGTGAAAACAATTACAGTTGAAACATTGGGTTTTGACTAGTTTTACATTAAACTTTTCGATTTTATTACTGAGGGTACTAATAATGTGTGTGTATGTATATAGAGAGACAGATAGACAGATATTGTTTTTATTATATTATAATTTATATAGCATATAGTTTTTATTATTTTGAAATAAAATTTTATCGCTAACTCATTTGGCGATTATTTAAAGAAACCTTCTCCAAATGTTTGGCAATGATAAGGACTCTTACGAAGGAAATTTTGATCTTATATTCGGTGCTTCCTGTATTACATAAGGAATAAGTATGAGATTTATGAAGTTAGTTTTCTCAGTTTAAATGTGTTGTTTTGACAATCGAATTTTTAATTTTCATAATTGTACAATATAATGAGTAAATATTAATTTAATTGGGATTCGTGATTAATTATTTTCTTTAATTTTATTTTTATTTATAAATTTAATTATAATCTTTATTTTTTTTTTAAATGTTTTATTTATGGATAAGTGTTCGAAATTTAAAGCTGCGTTTATTGAGTATTATAACGGCAGAAACAATTACAGGTGAAAAGCTGTGACTCTGACGATATATATATATATATATATATATATATATAATGTTTTATTATTTTGAATCTATAGTTAATTTTATTATAGATTATATATTATATAGTTTTTATTATTATATAGTTTAGTTTTATGCATTTTTATTAGTTTACAATATAACACGTGTTGATAGCTAATTTAAATTACAGACATTAATCATTATTAAATGATATATTTAGTCTGCTGCTTAAATAATGATACTTGCTTTACTGCTTTCAAACGGGTTGCAACTGAACCTATTATTTGAAGATATGTTTTAACACCTTAATTACAAATAAATTATTTAATAAGTATGGGTTATGCAGTTACTTTTCTCAGTTCATATGTGTTATTTTGACAATTGAATTTTTCATAATTGGTAATCGTACAATATAATGAGTAAATATTAATTTATTTGGACTTCGTGATTAATTATTTTTTTTATTTATAAATTTAAGGGTAGTTTTTTATTTTTTAAATATTTTATTTTTGGATAAGTGCTCGAAAGTTAAAGATGCGTTTATTGACAAATAAGAATGGTGGAAATAATTACAGGTGAAACATTGTGTTGTGCTTGGTTTTCTATCAAATTTTCGATTTTATTACTTATATATATATAGTGCGCAATATAAAAATAGTAAAATAGTATTATAATATATATATATATCTCGCTTCATTATTTTGAATATATGGTTTTTATATATTTTATAGTTTCTGTTATTTTGAAATAAAAATTTCATCGATAACTCATTTGGCGATTATTTAAAGAAAAATATTCTCCAGAGTTTTTGGCGATGGAAAGGACTTGCCGAGAAAATTTTATTGCTAAATTCGATATCTCCCTACTTTACATCGGTTCCTTCTATTTTTATTATGATTTAACTAATAAAGATATATTGTTTAATTATTTCAATGAAAAGATGAAAATTTTATCATAAAAAATGTTACTTGCCAATTGAAAAATAGAATCATTAGAATGTATTTTATATTATAAAATATTATACTGAAATATATTTAAAATAAAAATTTCATCTCTAACTCATTTGGCGATTATTTAAGAAGAACATTCTCCAAATTTTTGGCGATGAAAAGGACTTGCCGAGGAAATTTTTGATAGCTTGTATCTCCTATATTACATCTTTTCCTTCTATTTTTAATATGATTTAATCGAATCTAGACGTGGCTTTATCTTTCACATGTTGGCTATGCACACTATCTCTGATCCTGTCGCACGACGGCTATGCGCAATAATTCTAAATCCTTTCACATGTTGTCTATGCGATCTCTGAATTCTTTCACATGTTGACTATGCAAACTATCTCTGGATCCTTTCACATGTTGGCTATGAGCACTATCACTGGATCCTTTCATATGTTGGCTTTTCGCACTACCTCTGATCCTTTCACACGTTGGCTATGCACCTATCTTTGATCCTTTCACATGTTGGCTATGTACTATCTGGATCTGGATCCTTTCACATGTTGTCTATGCGCAACTATCTCTGGATCCTTTCTCTGGACACGTTGACTATGCGCACAATCCTTGGTGTTGCCCAAAGTATTGGAAATCTTGCAAATATTTCTATTTCGTTTTGCATCCGGATCATATGCTGAATGCATATAATTGGACGTGACGTCGGGCACGGATGTATAAATTGATATGTAAAACAAGTATTGTGAGCTTGATGGGCGGCTGACCGCAGGTAACATGATTTGATGATAATTAAGTTAAAAACCAAAAGTATGGTTTTTGTAAAGTTTTACTTTTTTACCCTATGTACAATAAATTTACTTTCTTAAATTTATTAAAGTGTAGTAATGTTTGCTTCTTCTATACTCTACACCGCGGCACTTAGCTAAATTTTCCGACACTTGATCCTTCCACATGTTGGCTATGTGCAACTATCTCTGGATCCTTTCTCATGTTGGTTATGCGCACTATCTCTGGGTCCTTTCTGGCTAAGCTCACTATCTCTGAGCTTGTTTATCCACCGAAAATTTGATATACAAAAACCACATAAATAATGCACCACCACCAAAAACGCCTTCTTCCATCCCTCATCATTATTTTCACTACCAACGATTACTTAACCCAAAGCTAATACATATTGCCCAACAAAGCTCTCCCTCCAATCATCATAAAAACTCCACATTTTCCTCAAAACGTATAACTCCTCAATCACCTCACGACTAATCACACCGAAAAAATTCAGCACACGATTCCAGCCCCAAATTATTTTCATATCCAATCTCACGCTCCTATTTTTTTTTTTCAACCCCCTCCAATATGTGGGAGTGGCATTTCCTTTATTTATCAAAAAAAAGAAAGAAAAAAAGGCGTCTATGCGATCTCTAGATCCTTTCACATGTTGGCAATGCGCACTATCTCTAAATCCTTTTACACGCTGGTTATGCGCACTATCTCTGGATCCTTTCACATATTGGCTATGCACACTGGGGCTCCCTGGATCCTTTCCCATGTTGGTTATATGCGCTAAATTCTTTCACATGTTGTTCATGCGCACTATCTTTTTGGATCCTTTCATATCAGCTATGTGCACTATCTCTGAGAGTGTTTAACCAGCAAAAATTTTTTGACATACAAAAAACCACCATAAACGCCTTTTTCCATCCCTCTATCATTATTTATTCCCTCTACCAACGATTACTTAACCCAAAGCTAATAGATACTATATTTCCCAACAAAACCATCCTCCAGAATTTCCTCACTATAAAAACTCCACATTCTTTCCTCAAAACGTATAACTCCTCGATCACCTCACGCTAATCACACTGAAAAAATTCAGCACACGATTCCAGCCCCAAATTATTTTATATCCACCACGCTCCTACTTTTTTTTTCAACCCCCAACCCCCCTCCAATATGTGGGAGTGGCATTCCCTTTATTTATCAAAAAAAGAAGAAGAAGAAAAAAAGAACCACTGATGGCACCTCTCACACCCCCTTGTACTTCCGTTAAATCTGTGGCACGAAAGCATCGAATTCCTCCGATCATCGAATCCTGGGCGTACACCCCGGCGATGCCCACGCTCCGTTGATGATCGACAGCAGAAGGGGGTGACGCCCTGGCTCCAGGCAACCGCTTCCCGCCCTGTTCTCACGAAGAGGCGTCACCCCCCTATCCCCACCGTCTTGTGTAACTGTCTGTCTTCCTGTCTGCGGCATGTGGGGTAATTATGGAAGATTGCCTTCCCTTTTCTCCCTCCCAGGGTTATATTGATACAAAAATAAATCAAAATTAAAAGGAAATGGATTTTTATAAATGCATTTCCAGTTAGATTTACTCTAGAAACGAAAAATTTTGACAAAAGCATTTTATCATAAGAGGACTATAATATTCTACTACTATTACTACTACTACTACTACTACTTCTACTACTATTAATATTTGCTACACTGCACCACACCATTGTACTTAGAGCTGAATTGCCCCTTTACAGTTTCAGAAATGATGTGGGTGAGAAGACTGATGATTGGGATCTGTGACTCTACGGTCATATGAGAATATGACCGACAAAAGGATGTGGACCTACTACTGCTAGTACTACACTGCACCACATCATTGTACTTAGAGCTGAATTGCTCCTTTTACAGTTTCAGAATGATGTGGGTGAGAAGACTGATGATTGGGATCTGTGACCTCTACGGTCATATGAGAATATGACCGACAAAGGATGTGGACCTACTACTGCTAGTACTACACTGCACCACATCATTGTACTTAGAGCTGAATTGCTCCTTTACAGTTTCAGAATGATGTGGGTGAGAAGACTGATGATTGGGATCTGTGACCTCTACGGTCATATGAGAATATGACCGACAAAAGGATGTGGACCTACTACTGCTAGTACTACACTGCACCACATCATTGTACTTAGAGCTGAATGCTCCTTTACAGTTTCAGAATGATGTGGGTGAGAAGACTTTGATGATTGGGATCTGTGACCTCTACGGTCATATATGAGAATATGACCGACAAAGGATGTGGACCTACTACTGCTAGTACTACACTGCACCACATCATTGTACTTAGAGCTGAATTGCTCCTTTACAGTTTCAGAATGATGTGGGTGAGAAGACTGATGATTGGGATCTGTGACCTCTACGGTCATATGAGAATATGGCCGACAAAGGATGTGGACCTACTACTGCTAGTACTACACTGCACCACATCATTGTACTTAGAGCTGAATGGCCCCTTTACAGTTTTGGAATGATGTGGGTGAGAAAACTGATTATCTGTGACCTCTACGGTCATATGAGACCAGGACCGGTTTATCCATCAGATCACTTACATCATTGTATCTCTTTTGTTACGTGGTATACTATGGTACGTGGAGGGTATATTGATAAACATTTTATTCTGTCTCTGGCTAAAATATTATCTGTTGTTGTTACTAATCTCACTGGCACAGGAAAGCCTACACCAGGTTCAATAGACCTCGTCGCATTTGACTTGTCCATGGCTAAAGGTAATACGCAGTTTAGCGAGGAACCACGAAGGCTAAAGATTGACTAAACCTCAAAACAACGCTCTACGATCATATTAGACCGGGACCTTTAAAGTGCATTCCGAACCACCAGAAGCATCCATCGCACGCCGAAATTCAAACCCGAAACCTGTGGTATCGAGCGCCAGAAGTCTATAATATTCGAGATAAACTAATATCAGAGGATGGTTATATGAAATTCAAAGTACGAGTTTCATATAAAAAATATTCTCAGAATCCTTGAAGGAGTCATGCTCAAAATCGTTCTTGGCCTGGTTGTTGCAGGGACTGCTCTCAGGTGGATTTTTATAAATGCATTTCCAGTTAAATTTTACCCTAGAAATGGAAATTTTTGGCAAACGCACTTCATCAAGATAAGTGGTCTATAATATTCTACTACTACTATTACTACACTACATCACATCATTGTGCTTAGAGCTGAATTGTCCTTTACAGTTTCGGAATGATGTGGGTGAGAAACCCTGATAGGGCTTCGTGACCATTACGGTTATATGAGAGATTGGGACTTACGGCTCAATTCGAATCAAGGCAAACTCCGTGGCACCGCCGGGATTCAAACCCGAAACCTGTGGTATTGAGCTCCAGACGTTTATAATATTCGAGATAAACTGATATCAGAAGATGATTGCGTTAAATTCAAAGTACGAGATTTATGTGCTTGCCCAAGAACCCTTGAAGGAGCCAGGTTCAAGTGCACTCTTGGCCTTCGATGTAGTGATTGCTTTCAGAAACGTGAAGACTCGATGGCGATTGAGATGACATGTATAAGCATTTAAATCGACAGTCCATGATATATGAGAAGAGATTCGTGATATTCGAGACAAAAGTTAATGATAAAGGATAATTATAGATAATTTATGATTAGAATTTCATTTAGGAACTTTTTTTCAATTTATGGCTTAGTGGTAATGTGCCTAACTAGTGTACAGTACTGTGTTGCATTCACTGCTTTCAGAAACAAGGAGGCCTACTCATGACTCAATGGCAATGCTCCTCGTTGGTGAGTATTACGGCGAGATTCAAACCACTGGCGTCTTTGTTGTAGACACTGCTCCAGAAAACGAGGAGAATCAATGGCGTTTCTGATATTCGCCTCTTGCCTTGTTAGTCGGATTCCTGGAGGGAGTTTTTCGGTTTTCTCTCATATGATACGCAAATACGGGGTAGTTTCCCCTAAAAGTCCTCTCGGAAGGCACTGTCCTCCTTCTTCAACGTCACGGAGCCAAGTCAGACTTCTACTTACGGGTGTTCCATCACAACTGAACCTTCCCTCTTTCCTTTCCCTCCTTCCATAAGACCACACGGGTTCTTGGGCTTGGTCTAGATGTTGCTGTCCGACCAAATGGCATAAGAAACAACAACAGAAACAAGGAGAAATGAATCAAATTATCATTTTGACTGACAGACTGCTTAATGGGAATTTTCCGAGTTTTCTCCTTTTTTGGTTCTGTAACACACGATAGTTAATCCTTCGTTTAACCCCTGCTACTTGAATTCTTCTGGAAGGAAGTGGGCTCTTTTCATTTCAATTCAGTAATCTGTTCATGCTCTACATAAGAGACACACGAGACTTAGCAATGTACAAAGAAAAAAAAAGTGTAGAGCTCTTTTTTTTTTTTTTTTTTTTGAATGAAATAAAATTTTAAGAGACAATTCCCATTAAAACCCCATGCCTAAAATAATTTGTTTACTTTTGTTCTTTGATGATTCTTGATGATTGGTTCTTCATATTCATTAGCCACAACCGTATCTCGATTCAAGATTTACTCCACATATGAATTTTACTCATATTGCATTTTGAAATCAAAAATAGAAATCTTCATTCCTTATTTTAATGGTAGAAGACTATGCATCAAAAGAAAATTTAATTTAAATTAAATCTCTAATCCTGGCTTGGAAAATAAACAGAGCTAAGTATCCCTGTATACGCGTATGAGCGCGCATCTGGAAAGTCCCTCCATTGGATTTGAAGAGGGAATATTAGGGGAATGTGCCTTAGATACAGTTTACGAGAATGTTGGTTCCAAATTGGAACAATGTATTCCCACCCATGGATTCTGGAACAATGTATTCTCACTGAAATATTTTGAAGTATCTAACGTCCTAAAGTGGCCAATGAGCTTCACTTGTTCCTGTAATTGTGCTTAGAAACTCTCTGGCATTGAAGGGTACAAAATATTATGGAAAATATTTTAACATGCACTTGCACCATCCAGGATATGCATTGTGTCTTACCAATTTAGACAAAGAAATAATAATAAGAAGAAAAACAGATTATAAAGGAATTAAATGCAGCATTTTTTAACAACAGCATAATTAAGGAGATATGCATAAATAATGCCGAAACTCTTTTTCAGTTAAATTTATTATAATCAATTAACCTTGTTAAAAAAAAAGTATAATTGATAATCACAAGAACTAAAAACTGTACCTCAGTGCATAAAAGTGAACGAAAAAAAAAACCAATTAAGCAATATATAGCTTGCTTTATATAGAAACTGGTTACATGTAACCCGTTTTCATAAAATAAAAACTGATTAACTATTTTATATTAAAGACATACTATAGGCTCCTTTTTTCAGAGTTAGTATGGCTGACAACAAAATATATTTAAATGTGAATAATGAATCAATAGTTTGCTTATTTAGTATTGTACGAATATTAAGAGATGCAATGTATACATATTCAAAAAAAGATGAGTTCAAGATACAATTATTTTGCTTATTTTGTTTTTATTAACATCCTTTTAATTAGCAAAATATGTAATTATCTTGTAATTATATTTATTTATCAGTTACAGACTATTTTACAGATTTATTTACAACAGACTATTGGACAGATTTATTTACAACAGTCCTTGTTTTTTCGTTGTTTGTAAGCGCGTGTAAGTTTTTTTTCCACTTCCAACTCAAGGCATTGCCACATTTAATTGACCATGGTTAAAAAGCAGTCCAATCTCAAATCAATCACAGTAAATTTAAGTAATTGATTTCTGCTTTATTCAGCGGTCTGATGGCCAATTAGCGGCGCCGTAGCCTTTAGTACCACAGATTTCAGATTCGAATCATGGCAGTTATGGCAGTTTATCGAATAATGGCAAAATGTTTGTTAGTGGTTCGAATCCATGTCAAACTGTATGCCCCGGTCTAATTAGCCTAAGTGCGCACAGGATGTCCGTAGAACGACAAACCAAATCAAATCTGCTTTGTTTATTGATATAACAAAAGCAAGTCGTATCGGGAATCGCAGCTTTTTGAATTCGAATGGCGTATTGGATGTATCAAGAGTATTCTAGGAATAAAGACGTCTTCTTCTTTAGAACCACAGAATATTTTATTGCTACTCTACTTTTATTACACATCCCGTGGTTCCCAGGCTCATGTTAAGAAAGTTTATCCCCTCTGAGAATTCGCCACTATGGATATCAAATTTCGACCATTCAGTGGTGAATTCCTTAAATTCAACTACGACAACCCAAATGAATTACCAATATGCTTCAGGTTGCTACATTAGTGACTACATCGGAAGTTAATAAAATTTAGGTGGTTGAAATTCATTGATTAGTATGTTAAGTTCTTTATTTATTTTAAGCCATCCTGTCTATGAATAGTGTTAAAAGTTGTCAACCACGAAAAATCGCCAAATTGGAGTAAAATCTAATTGGGTAATTTCTCAATGAATATTAATCTAATTTGAAAAAAAAATTCCAATTGATCAAAGTTTTGTATTAGAAGCATTTTTGCCAATTTTGGTGAAATTCATACACACACACAAAAAATTGAGAAATATATATTGATATGGAGTCACGTGACAGAACCTCATGACCTTTAAGGCTATTAAGCGAGTCATTCGGTGATAGACTACGATAATTAGTATATGTGCAGTATCGGAGTGAGGTATTTAATTTCTGCTGCTGGGTTCTTAATAGCATGGGAAAGTGGAATGGTGGTGTAGAAATCGTTAGAGTGATTTACTACTTCCAAGAAGTATTGTGAGAGGATGTTTAAGTGTGAAAAATTTGTGGAGATTGTAAACTGTGGATTTTCTTTTTCTTTTTTTTTTTTTTTTTTTTTTTTTTGACAATAATGAGCTGGGAAAATTCCAACAGCTTTTAATCTGATTGTGATTTAAAAATAATGAGCAGATTAAAATAGTAAAAATATACAGAAAGGCTTCAGGCATATCATTTTTTTAATAAAAGTGTGTTTATTTTTAGCTGTTTTTATGATGCTGTTCAAAAGTAATTACAAATGGAATGAATTCTGAACAGTTGATTAATGATGATGATGCGATAGATTTTGATGTTAATATTGGATTATCCAGGTTGTGATGTAGAATTCTTTCTTTTGTCGAACATATTGATTTGTGGAAGTTATAAATGTTAATATTGATATTATGAATGTTAACATTGATAGCTTGAAGATTATTTGTATTAGTCTTTTTTAAAACCTATTGAGTGAATGTCATGACAGATTTTATAAAAATTTGGAGGTTATTGAATGCAATTAAATCAGCCACTCATTATATATATCCACTCTTACTCCTCTACTCCACTTTTCGTTATATATATATATATATATATATATATCGACAGTTTAGACTAAGACCTAAGGGTTCCAACAGGTTGGACTTTACATTTAAGAATGATTGACTGCTATAGTCCAAACAGCTCTCAAATTTCTTGTCTTTATACATCCTCCCTTAATAAGAGAAAATTCCTTCGTTCTTCTCCATTCTTCATAATTTATAACATTAAAAATATAGGAATAGCAGGTCCCCACTTCATTTTAAATTAAAATATTAAAAACATAATGCTGAAAAATAAAAGAAAAGAAGTTTTATTTATATTAACCAATATGTAAACTAATTACTAAATGTCTCACTAGAAAGCTAATAAACATTCAAACGTCATTGATCATTAACATAATAAACTGATTAATTTGAAGATTTTGCTTTTTTTCAAAATGTGACAGAAAAGAAAAACTCTTCATTAGAAATACTCTTTTTTTGACTAATTATAGATCAAGTAAAAATGTCATTACCCCATAATTATATTGTAATCATAATTACAATCAAGACCTCTAATGTTTATTCAATTTAAAATTGGGAAGGGCTTACAAAAACAAATAATAATACAGACCAACCCCTAAAATTAAAAAAAAAAAAAAATGTTTTTCGTAATTTAAGTTGTCTCTTAAATATATAATATATCATGTTAGTTTCAAGAAACATAAAGAAAAAAAAAAAACTTTTTGAGTTCTTTTGATTCAGCATCAATTTTCTTATGTCAGAGCGAAGAAAGACTTCACTTCGGAAAAATGAGAGAATTTTTTCGTATAAGTATTGAAAACAAGGTTACATTTTTGAGATTATTTTTACAAATTAATGCATAGGGACCAATTTTATGTGCAGCGGTGAGTGTAAACATTTTTAAAAATCTAACAATGTCATATGTTTATTTTGCACACCACAGAAATACTTCTGCATTGTATGAGATACTAAATATTATTTTTTTTTGTTTTGCGATCTTCTAAATAAACATAATATTATCCTGTGCGATGCAGAAGCTTCTTGTTGGTTCTCCAAGTTCCATGATCCAAGCATTGGCAAGCCGAAGCAGGCAAAGTACATCTTCCTTGCTAATTCTATTTTTGTCTTTTTATTTATTTATTTATTTTCATTTGATGTTTTTCGATAACAAACTCACCACAAATATAACAAAAGATATCAGGTTCAAAAAAAAAAAAAAAAAAAAAAAAAAAACTTAAGTGGCGCCATCTGGAAAATATCTGCAACCTTGATTTGATTACGCAGGTTCGAGTGTATTGTTTGCAATGGTAAATGCTTGTAAGAACCTTTATTTTTGCTATGAAGTTGTTTGGAATCTGGATGTTTTATTTAAAAATTTGTGATGTATATGTGTAAAGGAAAAGATTTTTTTTTTTTTTTTTTTTTTTTTTTTTTTGATGATGTGATGATGTAATGGTCCTTTTCGGGTTCAGCATGTAAAAAACTGGGAAAACCTGAACTATAAAAAACGTTTGCTCATGGTTGAACTGTGTAATTAGCAATAATTTCCATATATGGGACAGTTGCAACTTACTCTCATTAATATGATCAGAATTATTTGTAACTTTTAATTTAGTGCTTCAGTTCATTATATATAGGAGCTACTTTTCACTTCTTACATTCTACTAATTTACACTCTTCCTTGACAGTTACACTTCATTGTTTGAAAGCACCTATCATAAATAGTTTTTAAATACGAGGCCTGAAATGACCGAGTGAGGGCTCTGGCGCTCGGTGCCACAGGTTTTGGGTTCGAGTCACGGCGGTGCATGAATGTTTGTAGTGGTTCGAATCCACTTTAAGCCGTAGGTCCCGGTCTCCTATGACTGTAAGATCTCCACGGAGCCAAAGTCAGACTTCTACCTACAGGTGCTCCATCAGAACAGAAGCTGCCCCCTTCCCTCCATTCCTGAGTAGACTCACGGGATGCCCGTCCCGCACTGCAGGACACTGAGGATATGTCACAACAACAAGTTTTAAATACAAGAATTAACTTTTATTAAAAGAATAAGAACTGTAATCAAATTTATAAGCATCAATCGTTAATGAAACTATAAGCAAAAATTGTTTGTTTGCTATTGTTTTTGAATGGTAAAGCTTTGCTGAATGTTCCATCCGTCAACATTGTATCATATAGATACATTGAATTAACAGCTTATCTATCTGATAGTCAATAAATTCGAACCTAATAAATTAATGTTATTAAAAGAAAAAAAGTTTGCAACTGAATTCAAGAGACATATTTTCTAATAGAACTTATAATAATAAGAAGATTTATATTTAACGAAAGCACAAGAAATAAAATCAAGGATTATTATGAATATATTTTTTTTCTTTCAGCTGGCAAACACAGACAGCTTGGTCTTGATGCCTTAAAGCAAGTGCTGCACAGACGTTACTCACTTTTCATTACCCAGGGGGCGCGTGTAACTTGAAGATAAGTCACGTACGCGGAGTAACAATGCCCCCGCAACGCTCTACGATCCTATCAGACCGGGACCTACTTTTTAAAGTGGATTCCGAACAAACAACCATGGCACCGCCGGGACTCGAACCCGAAACTTGTGAAACCGAGCGCCAGAGCGCTAGCCACTCGACCATTCAGGCCCTTTTTTATTATGAATATAGGAATATCCTTTTCGAAACATTCTTCGTCAACCAAGTTTGTCGACCAATCCATTTCGCAAGAAATCACTTATCAATTAAAAGGAAATTTTAAAGGCAAAATGAGTTAATCAACAGTGTTTTTAAATGAATGATTGAGTATATAAAACGATGCTGCAGAATTCTGTCACCATCGAAACATTTGAACTTATCTATTCCTTGATGATAATTCAATAGTTGTATCACCCAATCTTACTAAGAATTGATAAGCCACATTTTTTTTTCAACAAGACTTGCTGGTTAATCTATGAGAGTTTTTGAATAATACCAGCCAGAAAGTTCGTCAATTGCATATGAGGAGGTGGTAGTAGATACGAATGCCACAGATGTTCAACAGCCAATGTTCAATCCAAATTGAGGTGACACCAACAACAAAAGACAAATTAATTAAATCGAAGTCTCGTGAGTGTAAGACTAGATGCACATTAACTTTTATATCAAGATCTATTCATTGGGTCCTCCAATGAATCTCTTGAAGTTCAATGAATCTCCTGAAATCCAGTGAATCTTCCAAAATCGAATGAATCGCCTGAAATCTATGGAATTCATGTTCATTCCAAATTAAGGTGACATTAACTTCAAAAGACAATCAATCTTCTTCTTGTGTGTGTAAGTTAGAGGCACATCTCTTCTTTTCAGAATTTGTATAATCTATTCATTCGGTCCTCCAATGAGTTCTTTAGATTTCAGAAGATTCATTGGATACATTGGATTTGTGGAGATTTGTTGGATTCATTGGATTTCAGATGATTCAATGGATTTCAGGAAGTTAATTGGACTCATTGGATTCATTGATTTTCAGGAGATTCATTAGATTTCATTAGATGTGTAAACCCATAATGATTTCATGTCAGAAATGAAGCAGCGTCAGAGGCCAACGGAAAGTAATCAACAAGCGGATTCACAGACGGAAACGTATAAGCATAAATAGTTCCCCATTGAAAAGATAAAAAAAAAGACCTGCGATACAATAATGCCTCCACATTGTATAACTAAGTTTAAAAATTCATTCATTCACAATGCACAACCTCAATGAAATTACGGATTATTCATTCTAGGGCTTCTGCCATCCATCCATCCTCAGAGTAATGAATTAACCTCGTTAGAAGAAAGAAAAAAAAAAAGAGAGAGGTTGCACCTGAATTGATGAGCATCATTTTCTAACGGATCTACAGACAAGAGGACAGGGGTCGATTGTTGAGCGAGGATGGCACGTTTGCATGAAAGGACCTGGACTGTGTACGGATGTCGCTCAATGGGCCGTCCTCCCCTCTTTTTTTTTTTTTTTTTGTGGGTGAACGCATCGGTGGTCTTGATGCGGAGGACCCCACGCCGCACGGATTAGCTCAGGTGGGAGGTGCACTCTCACTCACAGGTGTTGTTTGTCTGAAGGGAGTTTGACCCCGACGTCGGAAGCAGCGGTAGGAAGTGAAACAAAAATTGGGGATGGTGTACCGATAGATCGATCTAAACAGAATGCTGTCAGTTGGTGGACACCTGTGAAAAGCAACAGTGTGTCCGTTATTTTAGGCGACAGTTTTTCCCGCAAGGAGTTTTTTCCTCTTGGTCTGTGTTTTGATTTAGCAAAAGTCTCAAAAGACTCATAAAGTTATTCTTGCTTTGAAAATCATTTTCCGGTTAGTCCAAAAGGTTCAAATGAAGTTAAATCAAATTACCTTGGTGTACATCAATGGTAGGTATAGCGGTTACAGTACAGGTACTTGATACAGCAATTAAACTTTCAAAAAGCAACAATGACATTTTGAAAGAGTGTAACATAAACAATAAACGTATGTATGTATTTTTTAAACCACAATTGGCATCACACCAGATATGTCTAGCTAAACGATGAACAGACTCTGTTACAACATGGGCTAGAAACGATTTGCTTTATAAATGCATCTACATGAATGAACGAAAGAATCTTTAAGAACTCTTGAATATTTGTCTGATTATTATATATATATATATATATATATATATATATGAAGCAAGAGATTTGTCTGTCTGCGTTTCCTAAACCATAAAAATTTTAACATTTAGAAAAAGTTTTCCTAAATTTATTATGCGTGTAGCTAAAAATCCCTACAAATTCTTGTTGATGATTTTTTAAATTAGGTAAAACTATATTAGGTAAAACTTATTTTCATTACTTTTTATTTCATTTACGTCACCTGATGGTTTCAATTATTTTTTATTGGTAATAAATATTTATGAAAGGGAAATGACGTTACATTTATTTAGCGTTTTTATTTTTGTGTTTCTTTTATGTACCCAAAACATTTTCAAGACTGTTTTCAATTCTATTGCCATTTTGATATTTTGCTTCTTGTAAAGTTACAAGTTGAATAGATTATTTTTATTTTTAAATATTGTTTGCTTTATTTTTATTTTTAAATTTTGTTTTCGTCATTGTTTTGAAATATTTTGCGTTGCGTTTGATTGCATAATTTACTCAAAATAAATGATTTGTTTATTTTCAAAAAAAAAAAAAACAAACATATAATTAACTAATATCTACTAGACATCTTTCTCTTAGACAATAGTTTATTAGTTAAAGTTTAAGTAGTTTATTGAAAACAATTTTTTTTTTAAATGCACTGCGTATTTTCACTGAAAAAAATAAGGATACCATCAGCACAAAATGGACCGTTTTTTCTACGAAGCATATTTTTTAACCAAATGATTGCTATTATTCATTTTAAAAGAGAAACGAACCAGTAAAGCACCATTTGATATTCACTGTTTACTTTTTTCTCCCAGTATAAATTAGTTGCTCACCCAAAAAGTAATTTCCTTATTGTGATTCGTTGGGAAAATACTTTTCAATAAGTTTTTTTTACAATTTTCTTTTAAATCGAAATCTTTTCACTTCCTAGTAAATAAATAATACCATTCCTTTATAGAATCCTTACGATTTTTGAAAACATATTAAAAAATCCTTAACTATTAATTTTTAGTTAATAAACTCGTATAGTCAAGCAGTTCAAAAGCACGAGAAGGGCGTGTTGGACATGTGCGTTCCGTTATAAAAGGCGCTGGAGCTGGAAAGCCAGGCGCAGAAACATGCGGATCTGGGAAGATGTATTTCGGTCCACCCTTTTGCCATTCATTGCACTTCTGCAAAATTTTCGGAGTATCGCCCTTTGACTTTTCTCGCTCCACCTAGCCAACTTTCTCATCGGGAAGGAAACCAATTCACAGAATAAACAAGAGGTGGTTTGCTCTTCTGGGAGATCATTTATAATCTCCACAAAATAATCTGAGATAATTAATGAGATAATTCATAATCTCCATAAAATAATCTGAGATAATTTATAATCTAATTATTAATTTAATTAATGAGATAATTCATAATCTCAAAATAATCTGAGATAATTTATAATATCCATAAAATAATCTGAAATAATTTATAATCTCCATAAAATAATCTGAGATAATTTATAATCTCATAAAATAATCTGAGATAATTTAATGATATAATTTATAATCTAATGATTAATTTAATTAATGAGATAATTTATAATCTCCATAAAATAATCTGAGATAATTTATAATCTCCATAAAATACATTTATAAATGTATTTTAATCTGTATTAATATGTATTTCATACATTAAATTTATGTGTATTTAATATGTATTATACTTATTAATTTTATGTGTATTTAATATGTATTAATCTTTATTTAATGTATCTTAATCTAAAAAATGTTCAGTTTTTGTCAAACAGTAGCTGTTTATGTTTCTGAACTTAATGTGTTTAAACTTAAACTTAACTTAAAATTTTCACGAAATTTTTTATGAAATTTAAGATATTTGTAAAAGTTATATGAAGTAAAGTCTCTTCACACAGTCAGTGATTTTCTTAAGAATATCAATGCTTTTACATAATTAAAAAAATTTCTTTTGCATTCTATCATTGTTTTAAAAAATGTTAATAAATATGTTTTTTTTTTTTTTTTTTCATTTCAGAGAAATTTAGGCTTTTGAGTCAGTTTATGAACCCTTAATATCTGCCCATACTCTAGTTATCTCCAATTGAACGTATGTTAAGGTGTTAGGCTGAACCAGTATTCGCCAGAGTATAGAATGGCCCTCTACTAATCTATGGTCCAAAGTTGGTACTCTCTGTCATGTTATACAATCTTTCATGCATGCAGGAGTGAGTAGAACTCAAACATCAAAACTTCTTGCGAAAATACCTCTCCTAAATAGATTTGTGGAAACAGAAACCCTAATGGCAAACCAAATTCAGCTTTTATAACTGCATGAAGAACATGAGAAGCTCTTGCTCTGTAATGTGGAAAGGGAACATTGCTTAGATGACTGTACAATTAAATTAGTTTACTGTTCCGAGAAAAACCTGTGTGAAAATAAAACCATCTACAAAAAATAAGTGCAATACTATTAAATACAAAATTATGTTACCCCTTGTTTTAATAGACAAATATCTATTTTCATTGACCATTGTTTCTTTTGGACAACTTTGTTTAGGTTTCTTCTCAATAAATCCAGCATTCTTAAACTAAAATAATATAATTTGGACTGGATTCTATGAAGAAGCATCCAAGCATGCTCAAGAAATCTGTACTTGGGATTTCTCTGCTTCTCAAAATGATTCCTCATTTAATTCCATCTTCCAAACGCAGGAGATTACTCATTATAACTTTTTACTTTCGAATTTCATCGAATATTACAAAAAAATACCACGAAAACCTACAAAATATGTAAGTGAACAATGTGCAGAAATCGCAACTGCATTGTTCCTCTGCATGCACTACTCACATGCACATATATGCTTACATATGCGACACCTGATTTATATCATTGTTTGGAAGCACTAGTTTTACCTTTCAGTCAGTGCTTTTCGAGAAAATCGACGAAATATGCAAATTCTCTTTTGACAACCAGTGCCTATTTAACCTTGAGAAATTACATGAATCTCTAATGTATGAACAGGAAAACATACAAAATTTGGTGACCTAATCCTTTTCCTTATTTGCACTGCCTTTTAAATTAGTCACCTTACTTTGGTGTTCAATAAATATAGCGCATATTTTATTGTATATTTTTACTACATTTGAAAAGTTTCACATGCGATAGATATCCAGTTATAACCATCTCATATTCAACGAACGCACTACCACAAGTGTGATTTTCTAAAATGTGGAAATCGTGACCGTATAGTGAATTAAAATATTTTGCTGGCATTTTATTTCATTCTTTAATATCTCGTTTTTAATTGTAACATCTGGTAATATTTTTATGTTACAATAACTCAGCAAGATTGTTTTGTTTTGGCGCTCATTAATGTAGAGAATTTTTAATTTAATGTGGAAAAAGTTTGGTTTGTTTGCCGCTCTACGGTCATCTTATGCACACTTTAGGTTAAACAGACCGGGACCTACAGTTTGAAGCGGATTCCGAACCACTACAAACACCCATGGCCCCGCCGGGACTCGAACCCGAAACCTGTGGTACCGAGCACCAGAGCGCTAGCCACTCGGCCATTCAGGCCCCATGTGGAAAGGAAAAATGTTTAAATGACTATACAATATCTATATATATATATATATATATATATATATGATATATACACTCAAGAGCCAAAACATTATGACCACCTGTCAATAACGAGTTGGTCATATATATATATATCCAGCAGCAGTTAAATACCACTTCCACCTGATCACGTGCCTTCCACGTCATCCAGGCGAGTTCATTGCAAAATGTATGTAGGGGTGGTGATAATGTTTTGGCTCTTGAGTGTATATATATATATATATACCTCATTCATACCTTTTCACTCGTCACCGTGCTTTCGAATTAAGACATTTAGCCTGTAACGCCGGCATAACGGCTATCTCTGGATAGTCATGTTATAAGTATAGCCAGCTCTTACTGCGTAAAGCAGTTATGGCCAATCTTTGGCGCATGCGCTAAAAATGTTTTAATGCCTAATTATAAATAAGTAAATTAAAAATTAATAAAATAAAAATAAATTAAGCTTAAATTAAAAAAAAAAAATTGTAATACAATTTATATATATATATATATACGCAGTTAAGTTACTTATATTTTTACAATTGACTTACCAATAAATTCCAGAGAAAAAAATTTATTAAAATAATTAATGTTTGTATTGCTTTAATATTAAATTGAAATTATTATTACTTATAATTATAAAAGTGTGTATCTTACTTATACATGCATGTTAATTATATCATTATTTTTAAGAAGACTGGCAAGGATTATGCACCTTAATTAACAAATAAAAACTAAAGTAAGCATTAACTATAAAAAGGTTTCCCATCCTTATTATAATTCATGGTTTGATTAACATTTGTTTAACAAAAAATTCCTGGATACAAATGAAGCAAATGGAGTCAATTGGTGAATATTTTAATGAGTGTTCATTAATATTGGTGAAGATTTTAATAACTGTTTAATAATATATGTGAATATTTCAATAATTGTTTAATAATATTGGCGAATATTTCAATGACTATTTAATAAAATTTGCTAAATATTTCAGCGATTGTTTAATAATACTGGGGAATTTGAAATTTAATTGCAGATTGAGGATTTTAACTGAATGAGGAAAATACTCGATCTTTTTCTAATGTATTAATTTAACCATCCCTGATCTAAAATCTTTCCACGAACTTTTGAGAGTCACTATATCTTTGAAGTTAGACATTTGAATTTTTAAAAATATGCTTAATTTCATTTATTACAAAAAATATTTTAATTCAACTTTCAGAGGAAAATACAATTTTTGTTTAATATCAACAGGGTGATTATAATTAAAGTCCTATTTTCAAAAATGCTGTAAAAAAAAGAATCACTCGTCACAATGAGTTCAAATTTGAACTGAAGATACTTGAAGAAGGGGGAAATGGTACGGCATCAAAAATATTTCCAAAGTGTAATAATAGATGGCGCGACATAAAGAAAGTGAATTCGGCTGCAAATGATATTTTGAATCGAAATTACAGCGTATTTGGCATGAGTTGCACATTAAATCAACTGTAGTGTTTAATGTGCTTGATTATTTCGGTTTTTTGACTGAAAAAATGACTTCCAAGTCATGCAACAGTTGTGATACTGTTAGTGAAAAGGCCAACCACCACGTCAAGGTCATACCAAATTGAATGGGAAAAATAGGTGGAATCGGAAAAACGGTTTTTTAAACTTTTTTTGATGCTATACCGTTTTCCCCTTCTTTTAAGTATTCCTTACTTACCTTCTTAAGTTCAAATTTGTACTCATTGTGACGAATGGTTCTTTTTGAAAGTGGGACTTTAATTATATTCACCACATATATAAAAAAGCTAACTTAAAAAATCTCTTTAGCACGCATAAAAAGTCTTATATAACATCTTTAATATTTTATTTATTCATTTCTTGCATTTCATAAATAAAAATAAATCGTGTAGATATTTTCTTTTCATATAACTGTTGAATAGGATCTACTTCAGAAAAATATTTATAAATAATTTTATATCTATGTAAAAGAGCTAATTTATAATCACACTGCACACTTATTTTACCTCACCATGCACACTTTATATATTCTAATATTTATTCGTCTATTTCTTGCCTGTCATTGTTAAAAAATAAATTTAGCAAGCATTCTTCCCTCTTGTACAACCACCAAACAGAGTCTACTCCTTTTCCTGAAAAGAAAACTCAACTTAACTTCTGACCTCCAGTCAAATAAAATAACCAGTAAGGAATCCTTGCATTATGTGGCTTACCAAGTTTTCTTTGTCACGATAACAGCATGTGTGTGTCCTTTAGTTGTTGCCCAACTCTTTGCTTGCCGTTCGACCACCCTGAAATCATTCATTGGGAAATCAGTTCCCGAACACGTGGGGTTGAATCTTTCGCCACCACCCTTCTACTTGTTCGAAGACTTATTTTTTGTGGCCACAAAAGATAGGGATAAGGATCTGAAGTGAAAACTTTCTTCGGACAAAGCTGAGTTTGGACAGGAAGGATATGACATGAAAGCAGAGAAATGCAGAAATGCAGGCTTAACAGCTGAATCATCAGATTATGATTCGTGGCATATCTTATTTACAAAAATAGCGCTCGCGTGAGATGACTGTGTTTATTTTGATTTTCTTTTTGCAAGTAAATAAGAAGTCTTACCTGTCGATGTGCTAAACTTTTCTTATTCGTGTGTTTTATTCTCTACGTTAACTTAGAACTGATCTTATCAAGTGAATAAAAAAGCGCACAATTTTATAATTTAAAATTTTTAACAAATGATGATTTCTTTTGCGACTTCAAAACTACACACTTCTCAATAGGACATAGACAATATTTAAACACATCTTATTATCAATAGCTTAATCATTAATAGGAATCCACTTTAAACTAGAGGCGCTGGTCTAATATGACTACTAGTACACCACACCATATCACTGTGCTTAGAGATGAGTTGCCCCTTTACAGTTTGGGAAGCCGAGCGAAAAAAGGCCATGCAGACTCCAGAGGTCTAAGATGACCGTAGAGCTTTGGGTGGAGGATTGACAACCTTGCCCTGTAAAAAAAAAAAACATCTTCTGTCTTGAAATCTGCCAATAGGCAGACAACCTTAGCCCACCATGCATTGGGAAATCAGTTCCCAAAAATGTGGGGCTGGATCTTTCGCAGCCATCGCCCACCCTTCTACTTGTTCGAAGGCTTATTTTTCATCGTCACAAAGAGATAGTGCTATCTGGGGAAAGAGATGTGAAGCAAAAACCTTTCTTCGGACAAAGCTGATTTGGACAGGAAGGGACAAAACATGAAAATCGTAAGAAATGATAGTGATAAGAAGAAATGCAGGCTTAGCAGCTGAATCATCAGATAATGTTTCGTGGCTTATCTTATTTACAAAAATAGACTTCACGTGCGATGACTGGGTTTGTATTGGTTTTCTTTTATGCAAGTAAATAAGGAGTCTTACCTGTCGATATGCTAACAATTTTCTAGGTGTTTCATTCTCTGCTTTAATTTAAAACTTTGTCAAGTGAATAAAAGTGCACAGTTTTTAATTTAGAATTTTCATTAAATGACGATTTCTTTTCTGACTTCAAAACTACACACTTCTCAATAGAACAAAGAAATCTTAGACAATATTTTAACAGATCTTGTTATCAATAACTTAATCATTAATAAGAATCCACATTTAACCTAGCTTCCGGTCTAATATGACTGTACAGCATTGGGTGTAGGGTTGACAACACTACCCTGTAAAAAGAAACCTTCTAATGTCTCGAAATCTGCCAGTAGGCGGATGGCCTTGGCCGACCATGGGCTGTAGTGCCAGGGAGTTAGTTATTTAATCATTAATAATTTCTGCAAGATATTAACTTAATCATTAATCAAGATATTAATTTAATCATTAATCAAGATATTAACTTAATCATTAATCAAGATATTAACTTCATCTTAATCATTAATAGGAATCCACTAATAGGTCTAATATTATTACTACTACACCACACCACATCACTGTGGCTAGAGCTGAGTTGCCTCTTTACAGTTTTGGGAATAATGTGGGTGAGAGAAGAAACAATGCTCCCGTGACGCTCTACGGTCATATGAGACAGCGACCTACGATTTAAAGTGGATTCCGACCACTACAAACATCTAAGTGGCCCCACCGGGACTCGAACCCGAAATCTGTGGTATCGAGCGCCAGAGCGCTAGCCACTGGCCATTCAGGCCCTAGCTTCATAAATTAGAAACGAAAAAATAGAAAGCGAATAAATAGTAAAAAACAAAAAACTAATAGTCCAACACCGTATATAGAAAGGAAAATTGCAAGGAAATTCGCTTCCTATTTTGCCATTTAATATTGTGATTCTGTCATATGTATATACATATTTATATTAATTGTAATTATTTAATAAAAAGTAACTAAAATAAAAATTTTCTTTGTTGACCTAAGTCGGAATTGACTTTAAAATTTTTTTAATATTACTTGTTTTTTAGAAAATCCAAAACAAAAGGAAGTTTAAATATTAATGACTACTGATAAAATGTATCGGTGCACTTTGTATTTCACTGATTCACAGATTTTTACACTTAATTCTTATGATAATAAACAACATAAATGTTTAATGGATTATGTTTTCAAGATCATGTATTAGTTGAAAGAAAGATTATGATAAAAAAATTAAGGCCGGCGTTCAAGCGTGAAAATATTGTAATCTTAATAATTGAAAATGCATAAGATAAAAAATGTTGTATAATTGTCCATAAAGATAAAAATGCTAACATGCTACGCTAGCGTGCAGGAGAATTCAGGCTCAAATTCAAGTCAGTTGGGTAGCTGTTGTTAGTATCATTGCAATATCTGGCAACTGGCGTACCGATTACGGAGTACCAATGGGGATAGACCCCATAACTTCCTCATCTTAATTCATAGAGAAATTTAACAATTATAGTTGCCTACTTTAAGTTAATAATAAAAAATTGCAAGACAAGGCTTCTAAAATTAAATAAATAGTACTAAAAATTTAAAAATACTAACAATAATTAAAAGTAAAATACAAAATGAAAATTAATATTAAAAATAAAAGAATTTAAGTTTAAATTCGGTACAATTAGGGACCAATTGTCGATGACATAAAATAATGCAGAAAGATAAAATTTTGGTGATACGTGTATGCTGAACGGTGGGAGCCCGTAGTGATGAATCTGGAAAGCAATAATGGTTAAAATGTTCTAAAAAGGGCCGATCTCAGAACCAAAGTTCTTTTTATTTTTTGATAATTTTAATTTTTATTTTTTGGTAATATTTTGCTAATCCTTTTATTTTACTAACAAAAATAAAGGGGTTAAAAAGAAAACAAAAAAAGCTCAACATGTTACTAGTCGGTAGAAAATAATTAAGGTGAACATCGTAGCAGGTGCTGACCTATAGTAAGGAGGTTGCATGGTGGAAGTTTTGAGGATTGTCTTCCATACGTCAAGCAAATGCAAGGCAGTTCCCTATAAAAGTCCTACAGGAAGGCAATACCCCTCCATATCCCCAGTGATCTGTTCGGAATATACATAAGTGAGACATAAACTCGCCGATGTTCCTCAAAAATACAATAACCGGTAGCTGGCTGGTTGTTATACGTTGCCAGCATAAAAATTGTTCAAGCCATTAATGGCGTTCATCACAGTAGTTGCTTTCAGAAACAAGGATAGTTGGACAACTAGAGAGCTCCCTTGGTAGGATATTTTGGGGTTTTCTCCCTATACGACGCATGAAGCCCAAGCTAGGAAGCTACACTAAATGTCCTCACGGATGTAGCAATATCCTTCACTGTTCGCTCATCAATGAGCAGTGCATGGCATGCATAAGAGAAACGCAATGCCTACTGATATTCAAAAAAAAATATCATACTCTTGAAATATAAAGAATTTTATAATAATATTAGTATAAAGCTGGCATTAAAAAACATCAGAATTTATATATTTTTAATAAATTATGGTAAAAGAATTATTTCATCTTGCTTAAGTTAATATTTCAAAACTTTATTATATTTTAATTAATTAGGCAAAAAAATTAGTGAAAAAAATATATTTCTTATTACAAAAAAAATGCAAAAATGTATTCCCAAAATATTTTTTCATTAAAGTAAATAAATATTAAATATATTATATTTGAAATTTTTAAACACAAAGAGGAAAATAAATAAAATATTTTTTTAATTAAATATTTTTCACTAATAACAGCATTTGTACAAGAAAGTATGATGGCGAAAATATTCTATTCAACGACAGTTAAGTAAAGATTATTTGTTAATAAATATTTTTTTAACACTATTATTTCATTTAATAAAATAGTAATAAAATACGGTAATAGATGTTCTTACAAGAATACACTCTTTTTGTTCTTTCTCGTTTACTTTTTGTTCTATCTTGTTTACTATCAAGTACGTAGTGGTGGCATAGTTTAAATACACTTTCGTATTGCATTAAGGTAAAAATAAAACGTTAAAAAGTGAAATATAAAAGGTATAATATAAATTCATTTGTATATTAATAATTATGTGGAAAAATACTATTAAAATTTACACTTTAGATTTGCAGAATTTCAATAATAATATCATGTCTACAAAATTTATATATTAAATAGTTTTTAATTATATATTTAAAATTTATTAACTCTCTTGTAACAATAATTACTTCTTTTGAATGAGAATGGGGATTTTTATAATGCTAAATCAGGGCCAGAATGGCCGAGTGGCTAGCGCTCTGGCGCTCGGTACCACAGGTTTCGGGTTCGAGTCCCAGCGGTGCCATGGATGTTTGAAGTGGTTCGGAATCCACTTTAAACTGTAGGTCCCGGTCTATTATGATCGTAGAGAGTTGCGTGGGCATTGTTACTCCGCGTCCGAGGCTTATCTTCAAGCTACACGCGCCCCCAGTGTAATGCAAAGTGAGTAACGTCTGTGCAGCGCTTGCTTTAAGGCATCCAAGACAGCTGTCTAAGAGTTTGCCAGCTGCATTAGAAAAATAATTATAATACTAAATCATTTCATGGTGTGTTTTATTATTATTATTGAAGCATGAATGAACAAAAATTATTTACAACAAACAGACAAGCATCGCAATTAACGTTTTTCAACTGTAATAGTGGAAGCACACGCAATTTCAATGCGTGGTCCTTAAACAAGTTAAGTTGTTAAATTCATTTCATTATGGAATTCAGCTCATCAATGTCTTCGTCCACAACAGATGAAGAAGTAAATAATTTGTAATTAAGTATCAATGTATTCCACCAGGTAGCCATTCGATTCTAGATCCTCTCTATCATAATTTTTAATGAATCGACACGTTTTCCATTGCAGTTGAGCACATACAAACAATGGAGACGACTTCGCTGTCATTATAATTATCACGTTCTACAACCATGCTATAAATAACAACTTTTCTTGGCAGGGACGTTCCATGGACTTAATAACTTTTATTTTTTGTTTGTTTAAAACATTCATTTAAAAATTAACGAAATATTTATTTTTATTTTTATAGCAATGTTTCATTATGTCAATTATAGTACAAAGCACATTATAAAAATAAATTCAAAAAAAGTATCCAGTTTTCAGTGTTCCATGAATAAACTTAATATTAGTAATAATTAAAAGACATTTATTTAACTATTACTAGGAACTTTTTTAAAATTTAAAAAAATAATTAAACCGATATCAACAACATGTAACGTGACGCAGTAGCAACGCGCGCCGCTGGTGAGCATTAGGGCTGAGGTTCAATCCGCTGACGGCTTTGTTGTAGACGCTGTTTCAAAAACGAGGAGTCTCGATGGCGTTTCTGATGTTTAGCATCTTGCCTCATGAGTCGGACTACCTGATGGGAGTTTTCCGGGTTTTCTCCCATGGGATACTGAAATGCCGGGTAGTTTACCATAAAAATCCTCACGGAAGGCAATGTCCCCCTTCTTCGTTACGGAGCCGAGTCAGACATCTACCTACAGGTGCTAAATTACAACAGAAGCTGCCTCCCATTACCCTCCTTCCATGAGACCACACGGGTTCTTGGACTTGTCTAGATAATGCCGTCTACTAAGTGGGATAAGGAAAAAAACAGATATCATGTATTTTAATAAAAATTAATAAAATTTTAAGCTAACGTTTATTATTAGATCATCTCAATGTTTAATAAGCATTTAGTATGCAGATAAAAGCACTTCTGTTTGATAATGATGGAAATTTGAATTCTCCACAATACATTCACAATAACGATTATGTGAATGTATTTATCAGATAAAAAATTTTCATAAATATGTCATTTACTTTCCAACAAATGTTGCAAGATTTCAGGTTCATTAACATTCGTCAGAAATTTAAAAAACTCGCATGCTTAAAAATTCTATGCATCGTGTTAATCAAAAAAGATATTATAGTTAAAATATTCGAGTAAATTTTATGAGAGACTGAAAATAGAATAGAACTCGTCCGATGAAAGATAATTTTTTTTCATTATTTCATTTAAATTCAAATAACATAATAAAATTGTTTCTTTACTAAATGATGCAGTAATATTTTTTTGTTCCTTCATTCAAATCTTATATGATTAATTCGCTCTAAGTATTTTGAATTTAATCAGTATTATTAGCATATCATTATAATATTTTGATCGTTACTACATAAAATAAAGAACCTTTCGGAGGCAAAAACGATTTTTCATTGAAGAAATCATTTTAAGCTCACTTACCGTGGAAAATATCAAGGTTAGATCTTCCGGTTTTTAAGTGCTTGAATCTACAGAAATAAATTGGATGTCGCGAGTAACTACATTAGATTTTTATCCTTAAAGAATACATAAAATTTTTAGTACGCAACCAACTTCTTCAATTTTTCATGGTATACTTTTAACATCTTTTTTATTGCTAAATAAGCCCTTATTTAAATTCCACTCCTTAAAAAGAATATACTCGAAAAATTAATTTTATAGATTGTATCTGTATTTGCCATCTTGGTAAATGCACGTTATTTTTAAATTTATATCTATGCCTGCATAAACGTTATAGGCCAATTATGACTTTTTTTTTTTTTACTAATTGAAAATTCAATAAGTAAAAGGTTGTTAAGAAATTGATTCCATGCCGGCAATTATGACCTTGACAACTCCCAATCCGTGTGAATGTGATATTTCTAGAAACTGCATTGTAAAAATAGATAAGCTGTTGAACACCAAGAAATTCTTTGCCCTGCAGTGGATTCCAAGCCATTTCAGGATATATTATTTTTCTCTATTAAAACCAAGCGTTTCAACATGTATTGAGGGAAGACTTCTGGAAAAAAAGTGGAATTCCGTTTTGAATAAGTCAACAAGATTTCCAGTTACGGACCAATTATTATTATTATTATTATTATTTATTTATTCATTTTTTTGCAAATTGAAAATTCAGTAAGTATAAACTTGATAAGTAATTGAGTCCATGCCGGCAATTATGACCTTGGCAACTCCCAATCAGTGTCAACTCCCAATCAGTGTCAATTTCTAAAAACTGCAATGTAAAGACAGATAAGCTGTTGAACACCTAGAAATTCATTGCTCTGCAGTTTTCAAGCCAGATTCCATATTTTTCTATTAAAACCAACCGTTTCAATCTGTATAGAGAGAAGACCTCTGGAAATAGGTGGAATTCTATTGAAGATCCAAGATTTTCTGTTACGGACCAATTATAATTCTTTTTTTTACAAATTTAAAATTCAATAAGTAAAGGATTGTTAAGTAATTGATTCCATGATTAATCAATTATGACCTTGACAACTCCCAATCAGTGTGAATGTGATATTTCTAGAAACTGCATTGTAAAGATAGTTAAGTGGTTGAACACCAAGAAACTCAGTGGATTCCAAGCCATTGCCAGCCTGATATGTTGGCCAAGAATGAATCATTGCCATTGCGGCATATATTTTTTCTGTTTTAACATGTCTAGAGAGAAGGCTTCCCCTGTTGAATAAGTCAACAAAATTATCCACATTATTGTTAAAATTTGCATCTATACCCGCACAAAAACGTTACGGACCAATTATTATTGTTATATTTTTTTTTTTTTTACTAATTTAAAATTCAATAAGTAGGGATTGATAAGTAATTGATTCCAAGTCGGCGACTATGACCTGACAACTCCCAATCAGTATCAGATGTGAGATTTCTAGAAACTGCATTATAAAGCTAGATAAGCTGTTGAACATCAAGAATTCATTGCTCTCTAGTGGGTTCCAAGCCATTGCGGGATATATGGAAATGAGCAGCCTGATATGTTGGCCAAGAATGGATCACAAATGATGTAACCTGATCCTCCTTTGCCTTTGCGGCAAATCAGGCGATATATATCTTTCTCTATTAAATGCAACCTTTTCAACCTGTATAAAGAGAAGGCTTCTGAAAAAAATGGAATTCCCTATAGAATAAGTCAACAAGATTTCCCAGTTCCCTGCCTAGACTCTGCCTGCTTTAGACTTGTCATGGGCCATGACTACTTACAGCAGGGGTGGCCACCACAAATGATCTTACGGGCCACTTTGGAAATGCATCCTAACTACGCAGGCCGCATATAAATTTATATATCCCCCTATTAGATTTATATCCACTATAGACATTTTTATATTTATATTACAAACTGTTACGTTAGATGTTCCAAGATGCGAGCACATCATGAGTTCGCAGAATATAATTTAGCATACGTGAACTGGGAACTCATAAATAAAACAGGTAAATATCTTTCATATATTCGCAAGAATATTATTTTAAAAATAAAAGTTAATTTTTCTCATAATTTCGACATATGATGTTTGAATATATGGATGCACAATAATGCAGTTTTTTAATACTTTGTTTTTCACTACTTTGGCAAATATAAAATAAATATATTTTGTATAAGTGTAAGTCACGGGCTAGAAAAATGTTCAAGGCGAGCAGCGGGTTGGCCACCCCTGACTTACACAGTCACATGTACAGAATAGGACTGGCTGCTCCAGATATCTGTCCCATTTGCGACCGTGGCGTGCCCATGACTGGAGAGCACCTCATTATATGCACTATTTTTTTTTTTTTAACTGCATCCCTTTTTTGTGTTACTGCCAGTGCCTTTAGTGGTTGTTTTTGTCGTTCTTTACTGTATTATGCTGCTCGTCGACTAATGATCGAGAGGTCGGAGACGGGCATAGGATAAAAAAATAAGTAAAGAGTAAGATCTTTACTTATTATAAGCCCTCTCTTCGAGTAAACAGTGACAACTAAAATTGACTGATTCAATAAAGAATATGTTCAATTATGTATTTCCACTTTATTAAAAACAAGTTAACAAATAAGAAATTATTTTCAAGTATATTTAATTATTTGTGTTAATAGTTTCAATTACTAATATTTGCAATCCTTAATTGTAAGTATAATGCATTTTACATATTTGAGAATGCTCCGTTTAAAGAAATAAAACTTTTCTTAAAATTCATTTTCGAAGTCTATTGTTTAAAAATTCGTATCATCAATAGTTATCATAAATAACAACAACTTATAAATATTCTTACTAAATCCTTATAATTATATCGAACTTCTTAAATCCTTCTTAAATTAACAGATACCAAAAATCTTTATATCTGTTTTATTTAATTAAAAAATAATTGCGTTGTCATTTTGCTAATAAAAATGTCTGTTTAGGGAATTTTGAGATTTTAAAGAAATTGCTGTTTAGGGAATTTTGGAAATTTTAAAGAAATTTTTGTAGTCTTAACAAATTCAGAAAAGTTTTTTAAATTATTAGTAGAAAATTTTTAAAGAAATTTGAATATATTCTTATTAAATTCTTATTCCTATAATATATTCTTATTAAAATATACTCTTATTATTCTTATCTCAATCTACAAGTAATAAAATAGAAAAGTATAAAGTGGAAATTATTTTGAATTAGAATGCACGATTAAAAATAATATACTTGCAAAAGGAAAATAAAAATAAAGTTCATTTATTACCATATGTGTCAGTATAACTAACAACATTAACTTGATAAATAGGAAACCTTAAATCAAATATTTTTCTAATATTTAAATTTTAATTTATTAACTTTTAAGGATCATATTCGCTCATTTAATCTCTCACCGAAATCTTAAAATCTTTCAAAAAAAAAAAAAAAAAAGTGCCAAATAAATTTTTTTAGGTAAAATAGACGTAAGACAGATGAATCATATACAGTGAGTCACAAAATTGAGTATACACCTCTAATACTTTTAGACTTCTTCCAATTACAAATTAAATATTGATTTAAATAGATAAATTTTTTTATCCTAGATACTTTAACCTCTGCTTTACCATCCTATAATAATACAATTCTATAGTTAACTTATTTATTACGAAAAAGTTAAGCGATTCGAAGAAAAGATAAAAAACCCTGCCACAAAATTGAGTATACACTTCTTATATTTGTAAATTATGCCACCACTTTTTTTAGTTTCAAATTTTCTTTAAAGAGTTTCAGGAGTAGCTGCTGCTTATAACACGTGCTATTGCAATTCAACGCTTTTAAATAGTATTTTTTCTCATTAAAAATCGTAAAATGAGCTCTCATAGAGAAACTACTGAATCTGAACGTTTATTGGTTGTAAAATGGTCGAAAGAGGGCAAATCTCTTCGAGAAATCGCTTCGTTGATTGGTGTAACTCATGGTTGTGTCCAAAAATACTACAGAAATATAAAAAAACTGGATCTGTGGCCAATATTCCTGGAAAAGGACGTAAAGAAATACTGAGTAGTTTCAGCGAAGAGGAAGATCTTTCACTCAGTAAAGAAAGATCCGAGGGTGAGTGCCTCTAAACTAGCTTTATCGATGTCCTCTACAATCGGAAAAAGATATCAGTTGAAACAATTCGACGTACCCTTCACCAATATGGGTTTCCTGGCCGTTCACCAATACGAAAGCCACCCATCAAGTATGTGAATAGACAAAAGAGAGTGATTTTCGCCAAAGAACATCGTTTAAAGCCTATTTCTTTCTGGAACACTGTAATATTTTCTGATGAAAGTAAGTTTAATCTTTACGGAAGCGATGGACGATTTAAAATATGGAGAGAAGCTGGGAAAAGCACTGGCACCTAAAAACACCATTAAGACAATCAAGTTCGGAGTTGGATCTGTCCTCGTTTGCGGTTGTATGTCGGCTGGAGGAGTTGGAGAGCTTGCTTTTATTGATGGTATTATGGACAAACATGCATATTTGGGGATTTTAAAAGATAACTTGAAAAAAAGTGCCAGTAAGTTTGGGCTTGGGTCAAGCTTCATATTCCAGCAGGACAACGACCCCAAGCATACAGCGAAGATTGTGCAGTTATACTTGCTGTACCATTGCAAGAAGCAATTACACACTCCAGCCCAGTCTCTGACCTAAACGTCATCGAAAAAATTTGTGGTCGCAATTAGAGAAAGCTGTACATGAGCACGAAATCACAAGCAAGGAAGTTCTCAAGAAAGTTCCGAGAGAAGAATGGGCTAAAATTTCTGTTGAAACCACTTAAAACACTAGTAGAATCTATGTCCAGAAGATTACAAGCTGTAATTCAAGCAAAAGGTTATGCAACAAAATATTAATTTGTACATTAAAAGGAAATTAATAAAGGTGTATACTTATTTTTGTGGTGTTGTTTTTCCTCTCGTCTCAGATCTTTTATTTTTTTCGTAAAAAATAAATATACGTAACAATTTTATAAGTATAGTACGGTAAAGCATAGACTAAAGTATATAAGGTAAAAAATTCAATCATCTTAAAGCAATATTTAATTTGTAATTGCAAAAAGTCTCTAAGTTTCTAAGGTGTATACCATTGTGGCCCACTGTACATCCCTAATCTAGATCATGTGTTTCAACTAAATATATATGAATATCTTGGAAATCTGGTAAGCTAGCTTCAAAAGTCTTGGATGAGAAAAGAAATCCTTTTTTATTTTTATTTAATTAGCATTAATTTCTAAGTAAAACTGTTATTTGTCATGTGAATTTATACTTTAGATTATGATTATCATTAAATAAGAAATAATAATAAGCAATAGAAATAACAGACTGTTTTCTAAAGAAAATATGTAAATTAAATCACATTGTTTAATTTTCATTAAACGACACTAATTGGTTAATAATCACCTTGACCAACTTTTAGAATATAAATTGAATCGCTGCGTGCTTTATAATGAATATTATTTTTTATTGTTTTTAGAATATGCTGTAGAATTTTTACTGAATAAAAGTTCTTAAGGATTTTTATTAAAATTGAATTATTTTAATTTTATTTTTACACCTCTGTCAATGTAGTTATGAGAAACGATTTGTGACTTTCATTTTATTTAAGGACCATGTAACAGAAAAAAAGTTAAGAACACTTAATACATGGTTTCATAATGGATATGACTCAATAATACTACAGATAAAAATTATTTAATAAACCATAAATGCATATATATATATCTGTGTGTGGGTGTATTTCAATTATATTTGAATATAATTTTAGGACTGTTGTAACTTAAAAATTATAATACTTAAAAGTCTCCAAAAATTTGTGATATGAGACTATATTTTTTATGAAATGTAAGAATACGTCATGCCCTAAGAAAAAGCGGAATAAAAATACAATTAAGTTAAATTATGTAAAAATCCATGACATTTTAGAGAAATTGTTATACAGTTGAAGTTGGAAAAATATATAAAATCGATATGATTTATTCCAGGTGTGGCCAACCCAAAGGATCTTGCGGTCCACTTTGAAAATGCGCCATGACTCAGCAGGCCCCATATAAAATTACATATCCCCGTATTAGATTTAGACCCCTATGACATTTTTTGGAGTGAAAATTGAAACATAATGAGTTATTATTGTGTTTACTATTATTCTTACATGTAAATATAGATTATATAATAATAATGATACTAAACGTACATTGTAAAGGAATATATAACACTAAAAATGAAATATAAAAAATATATAAATATAAATGAAATAAAAAAATGAAATCATTAAAAAATATTTATTTTACTAATGCGATATTTGTTTCGCCATTCTTTCACTTAGCTTTTGCAAATCGATGCTCGCGCCTCATGAGTTCGCAGAATATAATTTAAATGTTCTGCGAACTCATAATTATAAACTCATTAAAAAAAGCAGGTAATATCTGTCCTATATTCGAACGAATATTATTTTAAAATCAAACTTAATTTTTTTTCACATAATTTCAACAGTTAATTTTTAAATATGTGGATTCACACATAATGTTTTTTTTTTATACATTGTTTTTCACTACTTTGGCCCTTATAAAAATAATATATTTTGTAAAAAATGTGATAAATCTCACGGTCCGAAAAAATGTTCAAGGCAGGCCGCGGGTTGGCCACCCCTGATTTATTCTTCAGTAAGTGATGTGGGAACCTCTTTTTTCTATTATTTGTATTAATCGTCGGTTCATAGAACCAGACCGAGCTTGAAAAACATGCGGGCCAGTGTTGTTCTAGCAATTTTTAATTGCGACTTTTAGATCAGACATTCTATTGTAATGTCACCCACTCCAGTAAGCATCTCAAGCCAGCAGGCTCCAACGGTGTTCCATTACATTCAGATCATTGTCCAAGATGGCTATTGAAGATTTTTTACCTCGTTCATCTTCATCTAAGATTTTGTATAGCACAAACTATTCACAAATGCATTGTCTTGTTGAAATATACAATCTCCTGTTGTAGAGGAGCTGTCGGCAACAAGCTATCTGCCAGCACGTCCTGGTATATCACAGCATTTATTTTGCTTTCTACAAAAGCAATTTCTGGCGCACTACCGACTGCTAATGCTGTCCAAACTATAACAGATCCTGTTCTGAATTGGCGTTTTGAAAAAAAAAAAGGTGGTGTACTTTATGCAGATCATACGAATAAAACTTAAATCCGTCTGGCCAATCTTAATGAAACTTTTTCATCTGTAAACACCACATCGCCTTTGTTGGTGCCGGCCATTAAATGTTCCTGGGCAATACTTAAAAGTGAATCAATATGCCGTTTAAAAAGTGGAGGTTTTCCTTACAACTTGATGGCCAAGTGGCTAGTGCTATGGCCTTTGGTACCACAGGTTTCAGGTTCCAATCCTGGCGATGGCATGGATGTTTTGTGAGTGGTTCGAATCCACTTTAAACTGTAGGTCCCAGTCTGTTTAATCTAAAGTTTGCACAAGATGACCGTAGAGCAGTAAACCAAACCATTCCACGTTTTGTGCACAGTATTGGTATTCATATGAAGTACAGTTTTTATTACTCGGTTGATTCAGGGAACTACATATCATCTTTAATTTGCGAGGAAGACAGTTTTTGCTTGCAGGCAAGTTTCTGTATCTGTATCTCATCCTCCAAGAAATTAACTTTGGCCTTCCTGTTGTAGAAGAGCAACTGACAACATGCTATCTTCTAGCATGTTCTGATACAACACAGAATTCATTTTGTTTTCGACAAAAATTTAAATTGCACTACCGACTGCAAATGCGATCCAAACTATGACAGATCATGCTCTGAATTGTTGTTTTGTAAAAAGGTTGCAGATAATACCAATAAAACTTAATTCCGTCTGGCCAATGTAAACTAAACTTTTTCGTCCTAAAACACCACAACATTCTTGTTGGTTCCAGCCGTTAAATATTCCTGGACAAAATTTAACCGTGAAACGACATGCTATTTAGAAAGTAGAGGTTTTCAACTTCTTGTACAGTATTGGTATTTTTATGAAGTACA